>CAIGRB010164284.1:65387-76426 GCA_903798255.1 Fraxinus quadrangulata
ATTTAATGTTGCCTCGAAACATTTAGCAATTTATAAGAAAATTTTATGTAACTAATGTTTTGATATAAATATTTTTTTTAATATCTACGCTATTACGTACTCAACTACAAGACACGTGCTTCTGACTAGTAATTAGATATATGTAGTGTTTGGAGAAAAAAATAGTTCTTTTACCTGCAAAATGTTACTAATCTATTAAAAGTGGGAATTGGGGAGAAACTTTGAATATCACTTTTCCTCTTAACATATTTACCAAGTGTCAAATACCCCCATGGTTTATAAAAAGAAAAAAGTAACAAAAAAAATAAATTGAAAGGTTGCATTAATATGTTTTATTTGTTATTTACCCCCATTTAAAAGTTGTTTTAATTGACAACTACATATGAATATACATAATTCAATTTATTACCTCTCAAATAAGATAATTAATAATTATTATTGCTTTTTAAAAATTAAGTCAATTAATTTCCACTAGACACGGTTATTGCTGATTATTTGTGTACAATTTATTTCCTCTGAATAAGTTTTTAATAATTATTATTGTCTTCAAAAATTAAGTCAATTAATTTCCATTAAACACAACTATTGCTAATTATTAGTACACAACTAATAAAAACATTATTACATACAATTAAAAAGAAATTATAATAATACTACATATATAGTAAACTTGAACAATATTACTCACAATATTACATAATATTACATAATAAAAATAATATTGGTCAATCGATTTACACAATACTTAATCAAAATTGGTAATGGGTCAAAAATTTATATAGAGGATGACTTCGTCAACTTACCAAAAGAGATAGTCATGACATATGACGATGCTGAAATTTCAGAGTCACACCTAATCAATGTGGTGGTCCTAGGTTTAACGGGAACTACATCTTCTTCTGATTATATGACACGACGTGAAAATTTTTCAACAAAAAATTAGCATGTTGACTGCCTCAATAACAAATGTAATTGGGTTATTTCATGAAGAAAGTGAATAATTTGCCAATTTTGACGAAATAATAGATGATACAAATCAATTTTATTAATAAGAGTTTATAATAATAAGAAGAAACAATGTAGGACATAGACAAAAAAAATATTGTGTATAAAGAAGTGTTATCGTAATAATAACATTATATTATTCAAGTATCTCAACTACTTAAAAAATTGTATTAATACTTTTAAAACATTATGCATACCATTCATCCGATATATATAATAAGCAATGCACGTGCTTATTACTAGTCAACATAAAAGAATACACAGAATAATTTATTTCCTGATTTGAAGAGCACGCCACTTATATGAATTTCTCAATTTTGAAGTTGGCCACAAATAATTTATAGCAAAATATAAAAAATATTATTATATTATAAAATAACAATATAACATAAAGTACAGAAAAAAAGCAATAGAAATTCATCAGAATAGACTCACATGTGGGTCCCGTGCCTTTTTTAAATACACGGTGGGATCCACTGTTTGAGTATATTATGGTTAATTTATGTTGCTTCTTCTTCTGTACAAGGGGAATAATTCTTAAAACTTTGTCGACACAGACTGTACAATAATAATGTATTGGTCCCTGTACAAAAACAATGAAATATTGAAGTTTGATTTGAGAGAGTGTCCTCAATTGAGATTGTGATGAATTTTAAAAATCTTTCTAAATTTAGATGTTTTCAATTGAGATTTTAATGAAATCCTTCAAAATTTAGGTAACCTCGATAACTAATAGATTTATAAAGATTTTATTAATGAATGAATTTTAAAATATTTGGATGAATTTCAAGTTTAAAAATACATATAACCAAATTTTTTGAAATTTCACAATATTTGATGAAATTCTTATGAAATTTATGAAAATCTATTCAAATCCACGAAATTAATTAGAATTTATAATCTTTTAAAATCCACCAAAATATTAATTGAGGACATCCTCGTTGATTTTACAGTACGACTCCTTTATTTCATCTAGTGTAATTGTATAAAACGTCAAGTGGGCCAAGGTCCGGTGAAGATTTAAAGGGCTCTATTTGGCCCAAACATTTGGCTAATTTATTAGAAAAGTATCCACATCCGTTGATGCAAAATATACTATAAGCCCTAAAATGAATCCTAACCGTTACTTTAACCCTTTAGCCCACTAGGGTTTTGGCCATTTTTTGTGTTATTTGAGCCTCTTCTGCGGCTATCGTCATTCACCTTCGCCCTCCAAAAACCCGCACCCCACCCCGAGGAAAAGCTTTGGCAGTGAAAAATGGTAAGATTTCAGATCCAATGAAATGTTATTGATCATGTGTATGGTTCTCCCGTTCTTAATCATTTTATCCGCTAGTAATAAAACGATTAATGGATTTTGTTTCCGAGAATGTTCACTGTTCGTTTAATTGATTTTGATTTCTCAAGAGCAAAAATAATTTTATGGTATTTTGGTGACGAGAGGTATATCTCATATCTTGGTGTTCCATTTTGGATCGTTGATTATCTGATGTCAAGCTTTTCGTTTCTTCAATTCTATATTGTGCGCGTGTATATGCCAAATCCTTAAATTATTTTGGTTTTACGTGGTCTGGTTTGTTTGAGCATAAATAACTGCTTATGTACTGTAAATTAAAATTTCGATAATTTCTATTTAACGTTATATGATTTGGGAAATTTCTATGTGATTAGTTCACACCATGGTTGCGTTAATAAGGTGAGCAGCTTAATGGAGTCCTCTCATTGTTTTACATAATTCACAGGCCTTCGTCAAAGCCCAAAAGTCAAGAGCATACTTCAAGCGATTCCAAGTCAAATATAAGAGGAGGAGAGGTATGGCATCCCTACCTCTGCTTTCATGTTCTTAGTTGTGAACTTTACTAATTTTCTTGTTCAATTCTGCAGAGGGAAAGACTGACTACCGGGCTAGAATCCGCATGATCAACCAGGACAAAAACAAGTACAACACTCCAAAATATCGATTTGTTGTGCGATTTGTATCCTGATACACTGTCATTTTCCTTTTTATGCAAAGTAAATACTATTCTGACTACTCTTACACGCATGCCTAGAGATTTTTCTTTGTTCCACTTGAAAATGTATGGACAAAATTTTGCCAGCCAAGTATCTAATTGTTTTCATAGCATTTTATTTTTGTTTCTTTATTTTTTCATTTGTTGACTTCCATTATTTTCTTTTATGGGCATTAAAGTTGGCTTATTGAGTTTAGCAATTTGAATTTACTAAGTGGTGGATTTTAAGTTAGAATCTTGATAGAAATTATTTTCACCCCATATGGAACTTTCGTCATATTGCTTGTGTGGTCATGTTAGAAGAATGTTCAGTATGTTCCCTATGAAATGGCAAATTACCTTGACATGATTCTAGACCAACCAAGACATAGTTGCACAAATTGTATCTTCTAGCATTGCTGGTGATATGGTTCTTGCGGCTGCTTATGCACGTGAGCTGCCTCGGTACGGCCTTGAAGTTGGGCTCACAAATTATGCTGCTGGTAAGTTTGCTACTTAGACCAATTTGTCAGTTTTTTCCGCATAACAAATTCTAAAAATTGTCACGCTTGTTAATGAAAACTAGCTTACTGCACTGGACTTCTGTTGGCTCGCCGAGTTCTCAAAACCCTTGAAATGGATGAAGAGTATGAAGGAAATGTTGAGGTAACTACTATTTTCTCGCTTCATCTGATCTGTTATTGCTTGCCATGAGATGTCTTCTCGTCTGCCTCTGAGTTATGTACATCCTTTTATTGATTATTACTTGTTCCATTCAGGCTACTGGAGAGGATTTCTCAGTTGAACCTGCTGAAAGCCGGAGGCCTTTCCGTGCGCTCTTGGATGTTGGCCTTATACGAACTACAACTGGCAACCGTGTTTTTGGTGCCCTCAAGGTAGCATTCCAGCTATTTACATATTGACATTTGAAGTTCTAGAAGTTAAAAATAGCACTCTGAATTGCTTTATTGTTAACTACAGTGTCGTTTCATTGTCATACAACTAATTAAATATATTTGCTTGTTTTAGATGTAATTTTTTTTTCAGTAGATTTAGATGTAATAGTTGGATATAACTTTGCTTGTAGTTGTAGTCTTAGATTTTCTGGGAATTAGATAATATGATTCGTGATCCTCAAAAGTTGTTTTGTATCTTGATTTTGATTATAGGGAGCATTGGATGGTGGACTTGACATCCCACATAGCGACAAGAGATTTGCTGGATACAACAAAGATAGCAAGCAACTTGATCCTGAGGTTCATCGTAAGTACGTCTATGGAGGTCATGTTGCTGCATACATGAGGGTGAGTCCTTATTCTTAAATACTCCCAGCGTTCTGTATCCATAAAATTCAAAATTCATAGATTTAATCCTGGTGTGTACTTTATTAACACACAACAGCCTGCAAAATTTCCACTTAGTGTTTTCTTCTCCGCCTTCACTCATATGAAGCCAAACTAAATGTTCCTCTGAATGTGCAGACTTTGGAGGAGGACGAGCCCGAGAAATACCAGTCTCACTTTAGTGAGTACATTAAGAAGGGTCTCAATGCAGATGAGTTAGAGGAGATGTACAAGAAAGTCCATGCAGCCATTCGTGCTGATCCCACAAAAAAGAAATCTGAAAAGCAGCCACCAAAGGAGCACAAGAGGTGAGGCCTTTTCTGGAGCCTACGTTATTTGTGATCAAAGAGGGTTTTCATGGCTTTGCAAAGTACCATGTATTCCTGAACAAATTGTTTGGTGCCAAATATGGATTCACAATGTTTAGTTGATCATTTCCTTGATCACTAACTGCAGTTCATTTTTGGTTTACTTTTGCAGATACAACCTCAAAAAGCTAACTTATGAGGAAAGGAAAGCTAAGTTGATAGAGAGGTTGAATGCACTGAATGCAGCTGCTGGGGATGACGATGAGGAAGATGACGACTGAACAACATAATTATGCATCCAAATTCCTAGCTATCCTTTTGTTTTCTTATGAAAATTTCAATTTTGAATGTTGGAAAAATGAGAAACTTGTTTCGATTACATGTTTTATCCAGTCGAGCTTCTTTTCATGAGAGGCACCATCTGAATGTTATGATGTTTGGACAGCAAGTGTTTTGTTATTTCTTAAATATTTGTAGGGCTTTGAACCTAGGACAACTGCTTTTTATCCTTGTTAAATTTGTTTATTTTCTTGTTTTTGTGGATGCTCACTATGTTTCACAATGTTCATAGTTTATGTAGATGAACACAATTAGTTATATTAATATCCTTGCCACGCTCGTTAATGTGAAGCCGTTGAAAATATTACTTATTGAAGACTCGTGTTGAACAATGTTCAAAAGCTCTTTAGAACACTGATTTACAAGTCATCACGTCCTTAAGAGCGATGGAATGTGTTGTTACGGTGTCCTTTTGAGCATGATTAGATTTTTGTTAATATTGTCGAAAAAATGGAAAAATAAATAAGAAAATGTTGAGTATTGTGTTGCTAGACAACTTATCTCAAGCAACATTTGTATTCTAATATATACTATTCCAACCTAAAAAACATCGAATCTTGCAGAGGCAAAAAGAAAATGGCTTTGGAAAAAGTCATTACTTGAAAGAACTCAAATTCAGGGAATGCATGAAAATTCTTTGTGATTGATTCACATGTTCACCAGTGGTGGTGGCTCCCTCTTCTCATGATTTGAACTCTCTGTTCTCTTCACGCTTTTTGTGAAAAATGAGTGCACAGGAAAGAGAATCTCGAAATTGATGAAAGAAAAGTGACGGATCAAGAAACGAGGTGTTTTGTCAGGTACCAGGATATATTCGGTTGAATAATGCCATCTATCTTCATTGATGTTACAATACTAATTCAAATAGCAATTTATGATATGTTCTAATGTGAAATTATAAGATTCATTCAATTAGATCTCTCTTTCAATGCCACTTAGTATCACTTAAATTGGTGTCGTAGCATCAATTGTGCTAAATAATATTATTTAACTCCATTGTGTGTGTGTGTGTGTGTGTTGTGGGGGCTCGGGGGCTGTAAAGGGTCCTCTTGGATCCTCTTTTTGGTGCAAAAGACTGCTCAAATTCCCTAGTAAATGGCCTTTTTTTGTCCAATGCTTTTTGACTGTAAAATTCATATAAATTACAAAATTTTCGAAGTTTTGACTCTTATTAGTCCTTGCTTTTCTTAATCGTAATTCCTTTTCCCACTGGAACATGTGGGCTTAATTCCTATTATAGCAGGAAAAGTGAACTTTTTTACCTCATTAATCATCATTATGTACCCAAGACAATAGCCCGCAACCTTAATACATGTAATAAAATATAATTATTCATAGTATTAGTATATACTAATGTAAAGATGCTACTAATCCTCCATTACATGCTAAATTCACTCAACAATACATCAGCAAACATTGGGCCCAAATCCCATAAAACCATTTGCTCCATCAAAAGAGATTTGTATACCTTCTTGTTGAATGTTCCCTATTATGGAAAGTCCTGAAGGTGATGGGGCAAATGCAAAACAAAATGTGCCCCTTTCATCCACTGGAATGAGGAAGTTCCTAGCTGGAAGAGTTAGAATCGGTCCACCCGACAGGAAAAACGATACGGTTGGTACCCGAACGGTTTCAAACCCGTTCAAGTCATAACATGTGTCAAATATTGAAACGCTAGGCGATCGAGGAAGATTGGCTGTTTCGGCAAGAAATATGTCGCGGAAAGCCACGTAGGCTGCGGTTGGTAGCCTTGTTACAGCAGTCCCGGTGTCCATCACTACTCCTCCGTCGCCGGATTCAGTGAGTCGAAAAATGTTCTCTCCTATTGGAACCCGCATGCCAGCGACCCCAAGACCCGAAAGCCCAATAAAATAAAAACTTGGTTCCCTTGGGTTTCGGAGTAGTGGTACCCATGCAGCACCTATGGGTAATACCGAGCGGCCGAATTCCAATGACCCGGATGAGTCTGTGCCCCGACTCACGAGGCAATAACTAAAGGCTCCACCCGTTTGCCCACCCAACTGACCCACGAGAGACATGGATCCCCCTCCAAGACCCAACAACCCGGCAGCTCCAATAAACATGCCCCGATTCATGTGACCGCATCCAATGGCGACGCTTTGGACCTGGGTGTGTCCAATGGTGAGCGTCTCGAGGGCGAGTGTGCCTTTAGTGTAAGACCCGTCACCATACGAGACCTCGTACTTGCACCTACCCGCATGACAACCCGAATTTTCGACTTGATCACAAACCGAGGAGCTACACGACACCCCGGCAAATGAAGCCGAATCTGCCGGGTCAAATACTGGATCCGACTGATGGTAACACTGGCTACAAGGTTGACATTGGACCCACACAATATCACTGCCAGAATCAATCACCATGTATTGGCTCCTAGCTGGACTTCCAACACCAATCCGCACAAAGTATTCTCCACTACCTTGGTCCATGCCGGAAACCACATCTGACCCGAAATCCTCCACCTCATAACTAGCCTTTCCACCACCTCCTCCTCCTCCCTGGCCGGCTTTCAGACGGCGAATCAAGCTAGCCACCCTTTTAACGTCCCTTTTCATGCGAGCTTCGAAACGGCGGTGATGGTCATTCAACCAGGCAAAAGAAAGCTTATCTCTGTGAACCAAGTGAAGCTTCCATGTCTTGTTCTTCTTTACATCACCATGATCATCAGAAATTAGTTCATTGTATTCATTTGGGGCTCGAATTTTCGTCTCTGCGGCTATGGTTTCTTTAACATTAAAGTTTTCAAAGGCGGGGTACGGTATTGCATGGCCGGAAGAAGTGGTGGTTTCAGAGGTAGATAGTATAAGGCGTGGCGGTACAAGAAGAAGAAGAAGAAGCAGCAAGAGTGCTTGAAAGGCTAGTAGTTGCATTGCTTCAGTATTTTATTGGCAAAGAAAATTATAGTAACCAAATACTTTGTTTTGAAATGTGAGATATTTGATGGGGTTTGTGGGGGAATTTATTTGCTTTGGGCGATGAAGAAAAAGTGGGGGAGAGAGAGAGAGAGAGAGAGAGAGGTGGGAAAATAATTGAGTGGAGTGATTAGTTTTTGCTTTTGATTGTTGACAAAATTAGTGAATAGTGAAATTTGAGAGTGAACTGTCTTTTTTGGCTTGTTTCCAGTTGCCAGGGTTCCCTCAAAACTGCCATCCATACACAATAGAAGTTAAATATTCGAGTTACTAAGAAAGGGCTAGGGGTTAAATGCCAACCACGATTGAATACTTGTTTGAGTCGATCTAATTCGAAATTTCTTTTAGCTTGGCGGGAGCATCACAAAACATCGTCAGAAGGCACGTACTACCTGCCATGGAACTTTTTCAAATGTTTCATAATTGTGAACTTCCTAAATGCTTTCGAATTGTTATTGAAATTTAAAGTTTACAAGTCTTCATCGAACTTATCAAAATGTTATCTTATTCATCGATCTATCACTTGTTATTTTAAAAGCTAGCGGATATGATGGCGTGGTAGACAAGATTTCATATTGACGTCGAAAGCATGCCACGTGTGAAATTTTCCCCTCTAGTCGTTCGAGTTGTTAACTTTCAAAACGACGAGTAATAAATGAGAATAACATTTTCATCCGCTGAATGAAAAATAAGATTCATTTGTAAAAAAATTAGTAGCCACTCTTAAAACTTTTAAAATTCAGTAGTGTTATTTTGAAAATTCAGTATAGAAAACGTAGTCAAAAGCAGTAGATGAATTCTGTTTTCGTGATTTAAGGTTAAGGTTAGCCAAATAGGAGCACAGACCGCAAGCTGTTGAGCATATCCTCACTTTAGCGATTTCTCTAATCAAATCTCAGCCGTATATCCGCCATCTTTATAGTCTTTGTCGACCGAATGAATAATGAAGCTTCCAATATAAATAGAGTTAGTTTCATAAATATTCACTGATGTTCAAGTGAAATTTCAAATTGGTTTATTAAAATATGAACAATGATCCATTATATTCTTATGTTTCGTAGGATTTAAAATTTAAATTAAAGTCAACAATTAATTTTAATTATATATTTTATGAACCCCACAACTTTTATATCACAGATTTAATCGATTTTTATAAAAATCAACTAAAACCCTGATTTTAATCGCGTTGTTGTTGGCTTATATGAAGCAATATTGACGTGTCAAATAAATCCAACAAATCTATTCTACTGCTTGAGACTCATCATAAACTTATTTACTAATTAATTGGTGCGGCGTGCGCCATGTCACAGTTACTTAAGTTAAGGTACGATACTTACCAAAACATGCCGCATTAAAGTATTTTTGTGACCCACTTAGCGTCTTAGGAGGGTCAAGAGATGTTTTTTTTTATAGAGAAAATTGACTTAAGATAACTATTTCGAGAAACTCTTCTACAAGAAATATAAATAAAAATAGGAGCCTTACCAAACGAACACTTAGCAACTAAAGTTAAATAATTTTACATAATTGGTCATTCCTTTAGTCACATCCACCCCAAATTCTACTCGACCCATTAAATCTTAACATCAAGGAGTTTTAGATCAAACTATTGTTCAGAATGATCTAAGTTATATTACGTTGTGTCTTAAATTCTATTAGACCGATCAGTGAACTCTTTCGTGATCGTGAACGACTTAAATCTTTTTAAATAGAGCGGTATATTAAAAGTCGAGCTTTTTTATAACTAAAAAAAAAATACTAATGAAACCCTTTAATATTGGAATTATATATTGATTACTTTTTACACCACAACAAGAGTATAGAAAGATTTCAGTTACTTTATAATTAAATAATTTACCATTAATCTTTTTATATACAGTAACTTTTCTACTTTTTCTTGGTGAAGTGCTTTTGCAATTTGATTATTCTTACAAAAAGTACGTCTACAAGTGCATTTCTTAATTACACAATTAAGAGTTCACAATACTATTAATTACTAATCATCCTCGCAAACACGTGCTCCTTCAACATTAAATAATGTTCTTAACTTTTTTTTTTCTTTTGTCTATTATCTAATTAATAGGAAACTAAGTACCCGTTCAATTTAGCTTAAAATCAGATTTTTAATAGATTTTGATAAAAACTGATAAAATGTATGGTTAAAAAGTTGGAAAAAGTTATGGATCCCATAAATGTATAGTTGAAAAATGAGTTTGAAAAAAAAAAAAATAGGGATCAAATATTGACTAAATTTATTTGGATTGCAATCTTTTGACGGGAAAGTCATCGAATTTTGAACAATCACTTGTAACATATGGATCATTTGGAAATTCGACGTTGAAGCACTTGTAGTTGTGACGTATCTAATATGCTCGACTGAACTTGATAATGTAAGCACATAATGCTATATATTATTACCTACTATCCCACCAACTTTAGGAGAGTTTACATGAAAAACAAAGACTATCCAACAAAAGAAAAAAAAAAATAAAATAAAAAGCACGACAGCTATTTCAACGTGCCTACATTAGTTGGACTCAATACTCTTCCTCATTAGGGGTTTTTTATTTTTATTGAAAAACTCATCAAAAATCAAATTAGATGAGTTTTAGAGAATGGATCGTCGATTCACGAACGAAAGTTCTTGAATAGTCCTCCCAAACTCTTATGACTTTTCTTGTCGAGATAAAAGAGGACGAGTAAAATATTACCGTAATGCATAATCAAACATTAAAAGTTACGCTAGAAACATTTTCGAACTAGTTAAAATTTCACCATGGTTACATGCTATGGACCATTTTGTCCATGGACCTTACCTTAATTATTGTAGCAGTTTCTTTTTTCTCCTTTGGGAAATTAATGATTGTAAGGGTTAAAAGCGTGCAAGAAGACCAAGAAGAAGCACTATTATTTCCTTTCCTTGTCATGCACAATTATTACACAGTGTTGTGACAAGACACTATGATAGCCAGACATTCTTACCAATTATCGACTTTTATGACTTTTTTTTTTCTTTCGAAGTTATTTTTATCACACATTATAGAGAATAAAACTCGGTTGCATCTCGAGTTTATGATTTTCTATGTTTAAACTTTATATTCACACAAGTACAAATTGTAC
>CAIGRB010164284.1:77805-90939 GCA_903798255.1 Fraxinus quadrangulata
GCTACTTTCGAAATAATATAAAGAAAAGCAACGACTGGAGTGAGAGAGTCAGAGCCGAAAAGAGGATTCCTTACTTTGGTAATTATTATTCAATCATACTTAATAATTTTTTTAACTTTATAATTATTATATTTATAATGGTATTAAATTTTTAACTAGCTTTATTAAATTATTATAAAACATTTAATTATTTATTTGTCGCTTATTTGAAAAAAAAAAAATCATATTTAATAATTTTATAAATATGGGGAGAATATTACGTATTAAAATTTTAACTAGCTTTATTATATTATTGTAAAACATTTGTTTGTGTTGATGTTTTTAATAAATTGTCAATCGTATTAGATAAAAAAAATCATATTTGATAATTCTAATACTAATATTTATTAATAGTATTTTATCTAGAAAGATTTAATCTAAATGAGAAGTATAAAAATGTATATTTTAAGAAGTAAGAGAAAAATATAGTTTAAATATGATAATATAAGAATTTCAAAATAGAATAAAGGAGTAAATCAAGAAATGTATATTTTTTTTAAGCTAATACGAAGAATCCGTTACAAAAAGTATACCATTAAAAGAGAGCGTCTTTGTAATTGTCGAGTCTAATATATCGAATATATCATTAAAACATACGATAGAGAGCTCAAAGTCACGTAAGCTACAAAAACGAAAGTGAATTGCACATTATTTCTAGAATATGCACAATCATACCTAATTTTTTTTGTTGAAGAAAAAGTCCTCTCTCTTTTACTTGCCTCTTCCAATTTCAATTGATGATAAGCTTATTAATTAAGACATTTACTTTAAGAAATTAAATTAATTAAGCCACTTTTGTTTAGTTCTAGTGTAAAGATTGCATAAAATCTTTTTTTTAACACCATAATGGCGGCTTAGCTCATTAATTTTGTTCCTATGTTACTAAAATATTACTGCAATTAATTAAATTATGTTAAACATACAATAAAGCTTAATAGGGGTAACCTAACATCAATCAAATTTAAATGAAAGTTGCAAAGAAAATAATTCAGGTGATAATATTAACGAAGTTACACGATGACTATCAACCTACCGCGAGCATTTTCATATTTTCAAGCTCGAGACTAACTATGAAAGACACGAGCTAAGTTACTAAAGAATCAATAAATTTTCAAAACTATTAGGTTTAAGTTAAATGCTAATAGTAAATGGACCTCGTATCTGAAAACTAGCAGTTCACACTTTTAGTATATTCGACGATCTAAATATCTCAATTTAAGCAAGTCTCAAGTTATCCAACGCAAATATTTTTTTTTTTTTACTAGTTAATCAGCCAACCTTTCACTAGATATACTAAATGATCTAAGGAAATATCGAATATCGATATGAACAAAATGTTGATATTGCTGACAATCGTTATCAACCTACCACAATTTGAATTTGGAACCGATTATGAAAAATCAAATTAGGATAGTGAACAAAAGTTGATCAAATTAAATATGTGAATTAATAATGATAAATCATTCCAACATGTTTCCATTAATCTAATAGTTGATGGAAAATGGTGTATGTTTTGCAATTAAAAAAGTAAATATCAAAGAGAATGTGACAAGAATAAAGTTGATGAGAATATTATTCATATAGCCTAAGTGCCTTTATATACGACAAGATTAACAAAATTGGATTAGGCAAGAAAATTAATTAAAATGGAGTGGGAATGTCACCATGAGAAAAAATAATTTGAGTTGGGAATACATAAGACATGCACAACTTCCCAATAATTGTGCCATTATTACCACCTAAAAGTCATACTTATTTAAATAATCTAATTATTTTATTCACCGTTCTCTTCAATCACAAGCGTTGATCACTCGTTAGTTAAACCGTAACCCAATAACTACGGAAACAGTATAAACGATTTTCAAAGACTATCTAGGGGTCGACTACATGAGTTCTTTTTTTGCCTATTTTTTTAAATACATTCTGTTCACTAAAACAATTAGATCTTTGGCAACTACGTATGACTTGTATTATAAGATTTTGACAAAATTATACACTATCAACTATTGAAATCCTCGACCGTATATGAAAAAGATAAACAAAATTATGTACAATATTCAATCAAAATCAAAGCCTATGTAGCTTATTTTTATAACGTTTTATTTATACATTTTGAGAAACCACAAGTACTATCCACTTATTTATCGCTCATTTTTTTTTTTCCAAATACTTTTTAAATATATTTCTCAACTTTTACCTTGAAAACTTCCCGGGTTGTATAATTTCATTATTTAAGAATTATAGGCATCAACACATGCTTTCCGAACCAANTAATAAGAAATTTAGTCTTGCTCTAATGAGTTTTGTCTCGATTACATGAGATCCTTTTTATTACACTTTGTACCGTTCAGTAAAACAATTAGATCCTTAGCAACTACATACAATTTGTATGATAAAATATTAAGAAATTATGCACTATCAACCTATCAAGATCCTCGACCGACTACGACAATATTCAATAGATATCAAATGTTTTATGATATATCACAATATAATACACAAAATGAGTCATCTTCAGCGAGATATCCATACGGGGAAGATCTGAAAACAAAGTTGTAATGGAAAAGTTGATGGAATTGGCAGACAGGATAGAAGATTCATATGATTATTTTTTCAAAGTAGCAGAGATGAAACAAATTGTCTTCTTCTTTGATTGAATATTATTTTATTCAATGCTTTCTAATGCTTATCACAGCAATGATTTTAGTTAATTAATTAAGGGAATGCTGCATGCAGGTGATTAACTGTGCTTATGTAATTACACAGTTTAGAATTTCCAGCTCAAAAGCCAACTTTTAGCTCATTAATTATTGCTTTCATACAAGGAATTCTGTCCTTAATATGTTCTTGCAAAATGATGACTCGTTTAAAAATATTAGGCTCAAAAATCGATTGTTTGGACTTTGATATAATTTCGAGTCTTTAAATTCTATCTTAAAAGATAAGTTTATTATATAAAAAAAAACACATGAGTTAAATTTTCTGATAAGTTAATTTCAAAAGTGGTCACTAAGTTCATGTGAAAATTCAAATTGATTATTAAAGTATTTATGTGACCTACGCAATCAATCAATCAATCCTTTAATAGCATGCAATTAGTATTCGACGTCAACCTATTAAACCTTGACATCGACTAATGATTGTTATGTCCATGTTGTAAAATCGCATTTCAAAATAAAAACCTAACATTTAGCTAGAAAATTTCAAATCACTCTCTTTTAACCTAAACCATTTCATCATTACAAAGCAACAGAGCTAAAACAGGAGACCATATGAAAAGAGTTGATCATTTGGATGGTCATTAGTCGACATGAAAGTTTAAGTGCTATTAATAACTAAATAAGTCACAAAAATATCTTAATAACCAATTTGAAATTTTCTCAACTTCAATTACCATCAATAGTGCTATTAACTCATTTTCTTTGTTTAGTCACAAGTTTCATTCTAAATTTCTAACACTAGATTTAAGGGTGTCAAAATTTGCCGAGCTGCTGAGGCCTAAAACTGGCCGGAGCCAAAAAAAAAACAAACACACGCGCGCGCGCACACACACACACACAAATGTATGCAAGTGGAAATTACATCAAACCAAATTTTGTAAGATTCAATTTAAAAAATGAGATATAATGTTTATTTATACATAAATCAGATATTAATTTGATTATTATAAATCAATATTTTAATATTAATAATAATATCATAAATTAATTTATATACACACCCTATCCTATTTAACCTATTCAAACCCTAAAATCATTTTTTCCTCTCCTCTCCTCTCCTCTCCATTCTCTCTTCACCACCCGTCTATCTACCCTTAGACGGCCATTGTCGTTGCAACAACCCTGCATGATGTGCACGTCATTACTGCGACGGTGAGTAGCAGCGCAGCGATTTGAATTGACATTGTCGTTGCTGCAATGCATCGTCACAACACAGTGATGTGAATGTCACATAGCCGCTTCACCCCTGTCGCGGTTACAGTTCGGTGATGATTGTGGTGCTACAAATGGTTGGTGTAGGTGGTGGTGGATTTGGCGATGGCGATGAGGTGTTGGTACCGTGATGTTTTCTTGTTAACAGGTCTGTGACAGAGTGTTGGTTGGAAATGGTGGTTGTGGTAGTGATGGTGGTGATGATGGTAAAGGCGGCGACGACGACAATAAGGTGATGGCGATTGTGGGGTGTAGGCAGTTTTGGATCTGATTTATTCATGGTGAGGTGGTTGTGGTGGTTAAGTGACAGTTCTCATGATATTATGATGGTGGTCGTGGTCACAAATGGTCGTGCTGGTGAGGTGATGTTGATGATGGTAGCGACGACGATTGTGATTGTGGTCACAAATTATTTGTTTGATTGAAACCAATAAATTGGTCAATGTTTGACTAATAAATAATATGTGGTCAATAAAATAAATAATTTTGTGACTAATAGGTAACACACGACCTAAAAAATTGTTAAATTGTGAACAATAATTTTATTAGTTGTGATCGAAAATTAACTTATGAATAATCAATTAGATATTTTGTGATTATAAAATAAATTAGGACTCGCAAAATTTGGATCAATAAATAATATATGACCTATTAATTTGATAAATTTTTTACCGATGAATAAATTGTAACCTATAAAAATTTTAATTTGTAATCGTAAAATAATTTGTGACCTACAAATTTTTTTTATTGTAATCAAGAAATTATTTCTGACTAATTAATTTAAAATTTATGATCAACTTGTATAAAATTGTGATATATTTAATTAATTAGTTTATAAATAAATTTTTTTTAAAATTTTAATTTTTGAAGTTTTAAATCTTATTTTTGAAATATGTCGTCCTTAATCTCTTATATATGAATTTTTCCTTTTATAAAAAGAGAGAAAAAAATTGTAAGGCCCAAACAGCCCAGGTAATTTTAGACATGCCGGGCTAGTAAGCAACCGGGTTACCTTTGCATTCAAGGTAAAAATTGTTCATGCTTTGGTTTTGTACTGTTATTCCTACGAGGCAAATCATTAATCACCAACTTCAGGCGTAATTCAATTCAATATTGGAAAACAGTGAAGTGAATGAGCACATAATCTCAGATATGATGTATCTATATTTGATATTTCCTTCAAATATACAAGATCGTCAAACAGAAGTGAGATGAAACTGCTTCCAGATCAATGACAGCTGCCAACGATGTTCAAGTTATGCTTCAGTCATCCTCGGGGTCAAAATCCTTAACCTTAATGTCTGCATCTTCTCCATACTGAATACAGTTGTCAATTTGTGACAGGATGTACTGTATACTGCAGATAAAGAGAGACATTTTCAGTTCACTAATATGCAAGATTACACATTTCGATTATAAGAACAAGAAGCCATCGTAGATTGAAAGTAGTTATATTTCCTCCTTCACTAGTTTGCTTTTACAGTACAACCATGGTACTTTGGTAGGGAGATTCGAAAAGAAGAAACTAAGCTAATATTTCATTCAATATACTGCCGAATCACATCCAACACGATGTACCAAATATGTACCCAAGTAGAATAATCCTTTGTATAGGACATGTATGTTAAATCTTTCCAGGACAGATACGGTATATATTCACAGTAGGATTCATAGGCCAGATTATGGTAGGTAGTTAAAAACTTTTTTATTTTGGTAATTTGTAACCCTACAAGTGCTAGTTTGCGTTTGGTAAGAGTTTTTGGAGAATAGATTTTGTGAGAAATGATTTCTTTGAAGAATATATGATTAAAAAGTAAGATATAATTTTGATTTGTATAAAATTATTTTATCGGGAGAATGTGTGGTTGAAAATTAGTTCCGACAAAATTGAATTTTAGAAAATGGGGATGAAACAAGGCCTAAATAGCGCTTCGAAATTTAGAGGACAAAATAGTTCTCTGTTCCTCTCAGTGTTTCCTTCTCAATTACTTTTACTCTTAAGAATATAAAAAATTTAGAATTAAAATAGCAAAACTAAAATGTCTCAAAGTGCAGTAACAGACGGCAATGTACCTGCTGTTTTTTCTCAGGTCAAGAGGCAAGAAGCTCACCATACTATATTGATCCACCTGACGGAAAAAAAAAAAAAAGGAACCAAGCAATCTACTTGATGAAATTTGTGCAAAGAATTCACAAAAAGCTCCACATCATTATACACGTAGATAAATTAGTCGACTGCATTATAGATGCATAGGCATACACATCAGGAAATTTATGTGGACATTATACAATCAATCAATGAAATAGCTATTATCAAATGAACGTTCATTTAAGCAACCATGAAAGAAATGAAGAGGTCGAAAATGTGACAATAATATACGTAGCTACTCAAGTTTAAAGCAACAGCAGAATAGATTGGAAATGAATTCTTTCCATTACTCCTGATACCAAGATCACAAGAGAGCATTTTATCAAAAAGATTTATGGTAAAAAAATGAAAAGAATCTAGACTAACTATTTGATAACTAAAAGAATTCACAGATCATGCCATGTATTTTAGCAGCAAGAGTCTCCAGCTTCAATCAATTTACAAAATAAGCTACTTTGAGATAATAACAAAATAAGTTTTACACATTTAAAGCTTATAATCTGGGCAACAAATGCTGTTCCAGATCCAAACAAATACTTTTTCTGGAGAAGCAGAGATCAATGTAAAAATTGACAGATGCTCAAACATACCAATTCAATCAAAGATTTGTTGAGCTTTTCAAATTGTGGAGCCATGTGCTGATTCAACTCAGCCAGTAATGTTCGAGGTTCTGGATTCAAGTATCTAACGGGCACATAAAAGTAAAACCAAAAAAAGAAGATTAACAAGACATAGCTAACAAATACGAGTGGAAAGTGCATGAAACTTAAAGCATATCTGGCTGAAGCTTAAAGGTAATTATTACTTGTTAACTTTATGTTTCCAAACATGTTTGGACAAGTTACTTCTCTTACTATTAAGTAAAAAAAGTTACTTATCTTGAAGATAACTATTAGTTCACAACATCAAAATATGTAGCTTGCATATCCAACTTTGACCTGTAAAAAATTATTTATTTTAAAACTCATTTACTTAAGTAAACTTACAGAACTTTTTAAGCTTAGCCAAACATGTTAACAAGGAAAACAGTTAGTAAAGTCTGCATTGTATAAAGGACTTACTTCTCAACATCCCTCCTGTTTGTCACAAGGTCCATTTTGGAGAGAATATTAACATGAGGCAGCTCAAGTTGAAACATAGCAGAAAGTGAAGCCATACAACCGCTTATAAATTTGGTCACATCTGTCATAAACTGATACACAAACATAACATAAAACTTCAGTCGACATAAGGATACTGTTGACAAGGCATGCCAGTAGACACAGTGATAACATTTACGCACCTGAGAATCAAGTAAGTAAACAACACAAACATTGAAATTTTTGCGCTTTAAATGCTCCACAAAGTTCTTGAGGACGGGAACATGAGAGAAGAGCTCTATCTGGCCTGTCATATGGAAAGAGATCAAAGAAATTAAAGATCGATGTACACGCACACACACGTGTAAAACTCTTCAGTTAGATGAACTTAGTGAAAGTTCAAGCTTTTTCATGTTAACAAGGGCAACAGAAGCAACTATATGTATTTACCATTATTGATAATTGAATTTTTCCAGTCCAATATATTTATATTAAGAGGCAATGAAATTGAGGTAAGGAGAGGACCATTAGGTTAAATAAACTACTATCAAAGCAATGAACCAATAGCTTTGAAAAAACTTAAGCAAGGTAAAGGAAAAGAGCATCTTTGTCAAAGAGGAAGACAGTTAAAGTCAATGAATTGGGTGGCCGCAAATCAAATGTCATTAGCTGATCGTTGTGCACTGTCATAGAGCTCTTGTCATATGGTTTAAGAACAAGCTACTAATCCTTGACAACTAGCTGTGATTTCTTTTAGTAAAATGAATAAATATGTTAAATAAAACGAAATGACAGCTTTATAACACCTATGAGGGCCAAAAAACAGCAGTATAGGCACTATTGATGAGGCTGACTCTCTCTCATGTGCACTAGAAATGGACTTGAGAGTATTGATAATTTTGGAGATCGAAAAGAATGATGGATTGTCCTCAAAATTAATGATTTGATTAATTAATGACACGTAAATGTTCAGAATAATTATTTGGAGAGAGGTTCTGGTAACTCAAAGGAAAAATTATAAATTTTTTTTCAAGGAAATCATATGTTGATAACAAAAGTTTAATGACACAGATTTAATAAATGATAACCTTAACAAGGAAATTAAGACAGCTGATGGTTGAACCCTAACAGCATTTATCTCAATTTTCTATAGACGCTATCAAGTTTCATCCTACTCAAAATGAGTATCATCAGTTCAAGTGCATAAAAGGATAAACCTAAGTAAAATCATGATGGAGTTAACAAAAATGAATATGCATGTCAGATAGATCTTTTGATTTTGGGATTTAAAATTTCGTTGCCACATACTTTTGTCCACAAAAAAGTAGAAAGTTACTAGGTCCTTAGCTAAAGCCTAATAATGAGACCATGTAAACTACAGTTCAATTTAAGAGGTACATCATAAGAGATATATATGAAACATCTAATATTTATGAAGCCAATTACTGAAACCCACTCACAATTTCTCCCTCAGTTAACCCCATCCTCTCCTCCATCAATACTCCTGTTTTCTTCATCTTCATTCACCACTCCTGTCTTCTCCAGCCCACCCACCCCCGGTTCCTTCTCACTACTACACCTATCATCAGACCTCCAACAATACTACCATACTGCCATGCACCACCACCCTCTGATTCGCCAGACCTCAATTTCATCAACTCATTTTCAAATCTCAATTTTGNATCCATTTACATCAAAATCAACATTTATCAGTTCATTTGTGCACTAATTCCTGCGTCTGTTTTTCCTTACCTTTTTACCTTATATTTCTTTCAAAGGTCAGGGAGCAATTCTCAAACCTAATATTGTTACTTATGAAACACGAGTAATGAACAATGAGGACTCCACGTGCTATCATGCTTGAATACCTTGTCTCGGTCAACAACTCTGGAAATGAGTCTAAATAATTGTTCCACACAATTTTAGGTCATTGGGATTTAAGAATACTAATCTAGATTGTCCTTGTACCTTGAAATGAATTTCTATCACCAACAATTTTGACATTAAAAGGAAAAGGTGAAACAGTACACAGAGGTAGAGTAAACGTGTGTACCTGGACAGTCAAATACTATATAATCATCATCCAAGTAATTATCCAACTCCTCTGTCAGCCAATCATCCAAATTTTCTTCAAGATGCCTGGGTTAAGATTTAAGGCTCTACTAGTCCATTTGAATACAATTTATAAATTGGTTAATAAATTCCGGCAAAGCCAAACATTAATTTTTGCCATTCAATCATAACTAATACTCATTATTATTCACATATTTCGTGGAACCCACTACTATTCCTATTTAGAAATTGATTTATAAATTTTCCAAACGGAGGCTACATATTTGGACCCATAATAATGAGAAAGAAACAAAGATTCTCCACGCAGAGGATACTCCATGCAGTAAATAAGGCCACCATTTGGACCAAGTCCGAGTTCCTCCATAACATCATCCAAAGAAATGAGTTCTCTAATATCTGCAAAATGATAGCCTCTTTAACAACGCCGTAGTTCAACAAGCATGACAAAGAATCAATCATATATATAGAGGACCATACTCACCCATAGCTACTGGATAGTCAAAATTCTCTGCAGCAGGATCTAAGTTTACAATATGAATTGTTCGGCGCATGGTTTCACAATGTTGGTACAAGCCAGAGCAGTAAGTAGACTGAACAGACAAATGATTAGGATACTTAAAAAAGGTTTGGTCATCTCAATAATATAGCAATGTGAAATCAGCTTCAGATCTCTTCTGCAACCATCGCTCATGCAACAATATAGATTGAAAATCCATATTGACAAGAAAATGTACAGGCAGACAGATTAAAGGAACGCAATTTCATGAATCACCTTTCCACTGCCTGCAGGGCCAATAACTAGCTGTGCATAGCCCATGATGGTGTTCCTTTTTTCCTTCCTTCAATATGTTTCTCAAGTTGCTTGTCAAATCAACTGAAAATGGAGATTCGAAGAAAATTGAAGACCCGGAAGACTCCGAGAACAGCGACCAAAATATAAGTAGCACCCCAAACAGCAGCCGCAAAAGACAGTCTCAGTACATCAGAGCATCCCATAAAGCATTATGACAACAAAAGAAACAATGCTATACCACCTGAATTATCAATTAATCTGAAAGTATAATTAAAAAATTGAAAAGAAAAACCATAACTGATTCTAATCTTTTCCAGAAAGCAAAAGGTGATGAGTCATAACAAGCCAAAAAACAAACTCTATCCTTGGATAAAAAGAAAAATGAGAGAGATTCGTTATAAATATTTCTCATCATGTATATCTAATATGATCACCTGTTGTTGGAGAGAGGATATTTTATTTCCCTATTGTTACTACATTAGTAGGAAAATAAAATATCCTCTCTCCAACACCTGTATATAACTTACATTCAGTTGTCCATTGAAATGGATCCAATAGTCTCGGCTATTAGCCTATTAATTAAGTTAAAAGAAGCAGATATACTAGCTTAAGTTATGACCCCTTACCTTTTCTTTACTTCAACCAAGTATTGAAACAAGAGCAGAAATCCCATGAAATGTTTTATGAAGAAGAGGATGGCCAGAATTTGGTTGCAAACAACTTAATTTCTGTCAAAAGATTAGATTTCTATGGACTTGATAGACGTGGTGATGAAACAAACGGAGCAACGAAAACGACTCACGTGGACAAGTTAGTTTATTTAAGTAAGGCTTAGTTTTTTGCATTGTGCCTATATTGTTTATATGCCAGAATTGACAGATAAAATTCTGCATGTCCAAATTAGTATCGCGTCACCATTTGGCATCATACTCCATGCTTATTTTTAGTGGCATCTCACGTTAATTTTTTTGGTATGGAAACAAAAGAACGGTAAAAATTGCTAGAAATAGTTAATCCCTTAAGAAAAATACAGCAAAATCCTTGAAACCCAGAAGACAAATGGTGAAATGAAAAAAAAAATAAAAAATACATTAATTAATATTCTCTATAATATCAAATTAAGGGCATGGTTTCATAATTTCGTCGTCTCTTTCTTTGGGTGTTAGCATTTGTAAAGATATATTTTTTTAACCCCCTACTCATTACGGAATCCTAGACCCCCAGCAAAAACTTGATTAGCTGCATTGTTAATTACTTTACAGAAGGGAACGGCGCTAATTAAATTCTCTGAAAATTCATGTAACGCGTTAATAAATAGCAGAATATACAGATTGCCCTGCATACATATATGGTTAAATGTGAATTGAGAGATAAAGAGAAAGCATCAGAACCTGGGCCTGTTGCCGATTCTTTGCTAAAGCCAGACGTTCCGAACTTCAATCGCTTCCTATGGGCTAATAGTGGAAAACCTATCGGTGATTCTAGTTCTATCGCGCACCCGGCAGTTTTTATCACGTGAGGATCACTCGGTCGTGTTTGGCTAAGCTTAAAAAAGATCATTTATAAATTACAAGTTAGAATTAAGCAGGTCGAGGGTTTATTACTTAATTTCAATTTTGGTCTCTAGATTTTCATGAAAATCTCGATTGATATATAATCTTTAGTTGGTCAAATATCAAATTACGATTTTCAAGTGACTTTCAATATTAGTCAATAGGTTACCACAAATTAGTAAAATTATCATTCCATTCACGTGGACACTGTCCGTTTGATGTGTGGTTGTGTACACAAGGGTTGATTTAATTTGTCAACGAACTTTCATTGATATTTCAGTTGTATTGCTCATTATTTATTTATATCAATATGTCAATCACTCTGTCACTTCGCGTTATAAAATTAACATTTCATTGATATATTGTTTTAAGCGTTAATTTGACAATACCTAAACAATTTATTGTACAGTGACCGTGAGCCATTGAGCAGATATGTCAAGTTAGATCGCTTACAAAACAGTTGCCAATTTGACCCTTATCGATTGAAAATTTTGAACCTTCCAAAAACGAGAGAATAGGACAGCGGCACGTAGCTTTTGAGAGAGATACATTAAAGGGCAAGGTTGTAATTTTAGAATAGTTCGATGGGGGTAGGAATGGAACACCAATTTACGACGACTGTAAATGCAGTAAAAAGGTAATAGCAGTCAGTTGGATCGGTATTTTTTTAACTCATATTTTACTGTTAAAAGGTGAAATTTCTTTAAAAAGTCAAATTAAAGGCGATCGAATAGTGGCTAAAACTTAAACCACAATAAATCCCTGGCATGGCTTAGATGTTGCATAATCGGGAAAAACACATCAAATATTTTTTTAAGCCTTTAATTTTATAAAGTAATCTTTTCATCTTATTCTTAATTTCAATCATGAAAGTTCAATGACCGAAATTGATATTAATCATCAGATAAAACTACTTGTACACCTAACACCCAACTGTGTACACCTTCGTTGGCATATCCTATGTGTCAACAATTTATCCATGGATTAAACTATTCGTACACTTTAGAATTTACGTAAGGGTTTACACCACCACTCACATGAATAGGGCGTGCCAAAAATAAATCATAATTTATTGTACACGGGTCCTCCTCCATGAGAAGAGGGTGTAAATACTTATGTACACCGTTATGTACGTGTAGCATTATCCTTTATCAATTGATTGAAAAAGATATTATTAAGATCAATATATCGAAATCTGTCAACTAACGAGAGTGTAAACCAAAGTATAAACCATGTGTACATGTAACATGATCCTTAATCATTTGTGTATACAACGACACATTAACAATCCTATACATTTTAAGTTAAATAACAAAAAATAACAGAGTGATTACCACTAAAAGTCTATTAATTTGATTATGATAAATTAAATATGTGTCCAATTGAAATTTTCATAAAAGTTCGAGGACCAAATTTATTATCAACATTTAGAATGTCCCTGACAGCATTATTTTTCTAGACCATTTGGGAAAATTTGCCTTTCCAATTTTTACCCCAAAAAAAAAAAAAAAAAAAA
>CAIGRB010164284.1:104713-123744 GCA_903798255.1 Fraxinus quadrangulata
AAAAATCAAAATTACGCTCGGCAACAGCCATTTGAGGAACAACAATGCTTAGTGTGGCGACAGACAGTGCCCGGCCATTGCATAGACAGCTTAAAGTAATCAAATTCTCTCTGCTTAAGGTCACCACCACCACCTCCTCCTCCTCCCAGTACTGCTTCTACGTCCCAATCGGCGTTGATTTCTCCAATACAAAACAATCCGATTGAAATAATTGAGAACAGTACCAATTGAATTGGTCGGTTGAGGAGAGAAGCCATGGCTCTTGTCTGCTTATTGTATTATTGCTTGATGCTTCCGCATATATACTCGGCAGAAAATTTCTATATTTGGCCCACGTTTGGTTTGATTGAAATTAAAATTTAAATCTCCCCGTTCGATCACCTTTAATTTGACCAAAACAATATTTTAAATAGTGATTTTGAGGAAAAAAAAGTGATTAAAAGTAATTTTTTTTTTAAATTTACGCATTGAATATTTTGTTGATAAAAATGAGTATATAAAAAAATGTTCAAATAATTGGCTGTCAAACGAGAGCCTAATTTATTAAATCAAAATTAACAATTAAAAGCTTGTTTGGTAGTAATTAATATCCAATTAAAATTAAAAATATAATCGTTATTGAATCTCACTCATATAATAAAAGTTAACAATAATAGCTAATTTTTCAATTTTAATTCGATTTTAATCTCTTCCAGACAAGCTCTAATTTTAACGAATATTTCATCAATTTTTATCAAAATTAACGATTAAACTAATTTTAACCCCTGTTTGTTTCTTATTTTTTATATATAAAAATGAAAAATGTGATCGTTATCCATCATATCAAGCCATCAATTTTGAATTTCTATATCTTATGTGGATCCAATAATGATGACATTTTTCGTTCTCGTTCTATAGTAATGTGCACCAAACGAAGACCTCACTTATAATAACTCGACAAAATTAGACTAATCAATCAGGTTTCTATCATATAACAGCCTCGTGTAAGTGTTCATAGTGATTTGACTTGGAACAGGAAATAGAACCACAAGTAATAATAATTCGACAAAATTAGTTCCCAAGGCAACAAATCACATCAACATGCGAAATTTCCAATAGAAAAAGAGAGTAAAAATCAAAATTACCCTCGACAACAGCCATTTGAGGAACAACAATGCTTAGTGTTTCGACAAACGGTGCCCGGCCACTGCAGAGCCAGCGTAAAGTAGTCAAATTCTCTCTGATTAAGATCCCCTCCTCTTAGTGCTCCTTCTTTGTTCCAATCAGCGTTGATTTCTCCGATACAAAATATTCCGACTGAGAGAATGGAGAATAGGACCAATTGAGTTGGTCCGGTGAGGAGAGAAGCCATGGATCTGGACTGACTGTTGATTGTGTTGAGTGTGGTATTGTTATTGATGAATGGATAGCATTATTCCATCGAATATTATTTGTGGAGTATATGATATTCTAAAGTTTTATCTAATTAAACTAATATAATATACATTTTGTCACTTTCATAGGTGCATTTTGTCATTAAGTTTTGCCATTTTTTGAATTGACTTGTGCGAAATGTGTAGACACATAATTCTTTCAGAGTGTGTTTCTCTCTCATTATTCCGAGAAAAATATAATATTAAATAGTATTTTTTGAAAAATGTGTGGTTGAAAAGTAAAGTAATTTCATTAATTTGTGTATAGAATATTTTATTGACTTGAATTGATTTGTTGTTTTCATTGATAATGTAAAAACATGATTCATCATATTATTGAATTTCAAAAATTAAAACATGTTCCCATCAGATTTGTCGAAAATGGATCGATTATCAATTCTAGATCTTGTAACTAAAAGAACCCGACCTACGGTTTTTTTCTTTTTGTTTGATAAAACGAAGTTGTCAAATTATTTCACCTGTTTTTTTTTTTTTTTTGAAAAATTCAACTCATGCAGGTCTAATATTGATTCTTTAGATGCCTATCACATATTCTTCACTTCATTGTCTGGTAGTAGGGATGGAAAAATGGCTCGGACAGCTCGTGATTCGGCTCGACTCAAAAAGCCCGAACCGAGCCGAGGCTCGAGCCGGCCCATACGAGCTGAGCCTATTAGAAAAACAAAATCGGAAACAATAGGATGATAATAATAATAATAATAATAATAATAATAATAATAATAATAATAATAATAAAAGACAAATAACTGCTTGCTTGACAGGTGCCTGCACTTACGGACAACTTGACAACTGTGTGCAGGCAGTTTGCTTGAACTGCCTGCACGCAGTTGTCTCTTTACTTTTGTTTCAAGTACAACTCACAAGATTGTTAACGTTTATAAAAATTTTCAAAATTTGAATTTGAAATTTAAATTTAGTTAAAACGGTATATTGTTTTGACTTTAAATACGCGAAAGTTTTTTACAACTTTATATCAATTTTTTTCTAATTTCTTTACTCAATGATCAGTATTTTAGTCTCCAATTTTTTTACTCTAAATTTGGTTAGTGTAAGTTCTTGAATGAATTTTATTAGGTCATTTAATTTTACACTTATATCCATTTTTCTCGTACTTTTATTCTCAATCTTCTATTCAATAGTACATATTGTACATGGATGTCTAAAAATTGTTACGATGACGCAGAAAAACTGATTTATCCCTCATTTTAAATACAAAAAATAAATTTTATCCTTCATTTTAAAATACGTTAACAAAATATTTGGACAGAAATCTTCGTACTGAACAAATATGCTAATTAATAGAAATTAATGGTAAATATGAAATAAAAAGTCAAGTACAATGCGAAAGAACCCAGCACTTTCGCTAAAATTAAAATGTGTCGATGTCGTAATAAAAAGAAAAAAAAAATTGTGTCTTTAATATAACGAACCGTGTGGTAAAGCTATCCAACAGCCATTAATCTGCCGCCACGTGTACATGAACCCAATTGCTAGATCCATTTGAAGTATCCATTGACATGCCCAGATTCCCGATTAAGCAACACCCCGATCCGCACTCAATTTTTCCCTCCAACTTCTTTCATCGTTAGCTTCTTACCGTAACTTCGATCCTCCAATTGCAATTTCCAAAGTATAAAATTCAATATCTTGACACCGAGACAAAAAATACTAGCTTTTTATTGGGCTATTAGGCGGCGATAACTAAAAAGAATCTCCGAAATCTTTGCTGATTAGCTGAAGCTACAGAATCTCCCAAATCTCGAAGGTACAACCGTCAAAACCATTTTCTTAATTTTCATTTTTGTTTTATCGAATTGGTTCGACAACAGTTGAGGATTTGACATTATTTATTTATTTATTTTCATTTTCGAATTAGGGTTTCGCTTTTTCTTGATTATATACGGCACTATGCCAATAGGCGTTTAATCAGATTATTAGGGTTTCTGGCTTCGAATTGTTTTGGTGCTTTTCTGTTTAGTATGAATGTTTCGATTTATATCTATTGATAACCAGATGTGTTTGTGGGGGGTGTGCGTGGTTATTTTTCTCTAAATTTTATAGTATGCCTTTTCCTCTTCTGTGGTTGAATTAAATTTCTGATTCATCGGTCTTGCTGATCATGTTTTATATAATGGTTATTAGAGAAGCAATGCTTTAGGGCACACAGTGTTGGAAATTTCAATGAGATGATTTTAGTAGAAATAAGTTGTTAAGATAGTTGCGTGCCTATAATGGTATAGATAACACAAGATACGAGGATTTGATCCACCAATTGGAGTTGCACTAATTGAGACTAAATCAAGGGAATGATGATTTTTCCCTGTTTTGTTTTGCTAAAAAGGTTGATAAAAATGTAACTTACGGTTGACAATTTATTTTAGCTACATGTTCCACAACTTTTATCAACTTTTCGATACACATTTCGTCGACTTTCATCAAAATTTACTCAAATTTGATTTTTCTCTAAACCAATCAGGGGCTTAGTATATTCTGCATCTAGCTAATAAAGCTCACTTACATGAGAAATGTGTTCATGTTAGAACAGGTTAGACAAGGGAGAGGTATATTATAGAAGATCAAATTAACTTATCTTAAGATGGTCGCGGAGCATTTAATTTTAGTTCTACTGTAGAAAAAAAAAAAAAAAAAGAAGCATTTTTGAATGAATAAAGATCTGTTTGTCATTCTTATTGTCTTTTATGAGCTTGTGTCGCTATTGAGTTTTTGTTGTGCGGTCAATGAAGTGAAAATGTTTGCACATGAGAATTAGGTGCACAGAATGTTTATGTAAAAATAGGTTGCAGATTGGCATTTTGAGAAACTGGTTCATTGCTAATTATTGAAGCTTGGCAATAAGGGTTATTAATTTAAGGGGCAAAAAAGGAATGTTTGCGTGTCCATCAATATGATGGCCGTATATTACATTTTGTGAAACCTTTTTGACGAAGTGGAGTAAAATACCATAAACAGCCTTAGTTTCACTTTCGGAAATTATATTAGTTTTTTGATTGTAAAGTTTTAGGATTTTGTGCTGCGATGGCATGATATATCTTTTGTTATGCTACATGACAAAATCAGTTGGAATTTCAAGGACTACGTGGTAAGTATTTAGATTTTTTATGGAAGTTTAAATTGAGTATTAGTAGGTCCTATGGAAATTTGTGGTTAAAAGTATGCCCCTGTTTGGGCTACCCTTTTCAAAAACTAATTTTTCCAATA
Source organism: Fraxinus quadrangulata (assembly GCA_903798255.1). Lineage (NCBI taxonomy): Eukaryota > Viridiplantae > Streptophyta > Magnoliopsida > Lamiales > Oleaceae > Fraxinus > Fraxinus quadrangulata. The sequence continues at coordinate 109,366 of CAIGRB010164284.1, forward strand.
TTTATTCTCTTATAAAATAATTTTATATGTATATTCATAATTTTTCTTTATTTTTTAATCACACATTCTCCAACTTTTTACTATTCAAAAACACATTTTCTTGAAAAAAATGGAGCCCAAACGAGGGCTATGTTTGACCGGTTTATATTAAATTTTAGCCTCCGTTTGGAAAATTTATAAATGGTATATAGCCCCTGTTTGACACCCATTTTTTTCTCTTTCTTCATTTCAACCACACATTCCATCAATAAAATAATATTACACATAAATCCAAAAAATTTGCTTACGTTTTAACCACACAATCTTCCATCAATCACTATTCAAAAAAAAAAATTTCACCCAAAATGGGTGTCAAACAGGGGCATAAATGCAAATAGTAGTAGGTCCCACGAATGTGTGGATAATAATGAGTAGTAATTTTGAATGTGTGGTTAAAATTATTGTTCAATTTTGATTGAATTTATTAACCAATTTATAAATTTTATCCAAACGGAGGCTTAATCACTTCCCAAACATGCACTAGAACAATATGATTAAAATTTTAGTGAAACGGGGAAAGCTACTTATTCTTAGGATTTTTCTAGTTCTAGAACACAACTTTTTGTAATAATCACAGAGAGAAGATCTAGAAACAAAAATGCTCTTGCTAGATATCTTTATTTTTGCTTCAAATAGAGTTGACCTTGAGGCTTCATGTTCACTCTTGTTCATTTGTCTTCCTATATGGTTTGGGATCTGCAACCGATTAAGTCTACGCTTATTTCTTCTTGTTTTTGATCTCCCACTCTCTTCCTTTGCTTCCATCACTTCTGTCTCAATGCATCGTGTTGATTGATTATACATTTTTAACAGGTTTCCGTTATTTTCTTGATTGATGAAAAGCTGTTATGTGAAATTTAACATTCAAAACACAGACAATGCTTCAGTAAATCTGTTGTTGACCGTTCTTTAACTTTGTTTGTGTAAAATCCCAGGCATTTATGTGCCACTTGTGTATTAGATGCTGATAAATGGACCTTGATAGCAAGACGTTTGGAAGAGGTAAGAATATTTAAATATCAGACTGGAAACGTGTGTACACTTTATCTGAATCTTAGTCTTACTACAGCTCGAGTTATTTGGAACTTTATAACATTTATTTATTTATTTTAAAAGAGACTCCATCCATAACTTTGAATGAGCTTTAACGATTTTACTCCGGTATGTTGGGTGTATAACATTTATTTATATTTGGCCTGCATTATTTATAGGGTTTCTTATATCCTTTGGTGTGAGATGAGTTTGATCCTTATGATGAAAGTGTTTTGGAAATAGATTGATCAATGTATTTGTTGAGTGGATGAACCTCTCTTCAAGTTGAAGAACAAAATAAAAACAGGAACCGAAAAATTGGTTTATGCTGTGATTTAGAGCCAACCGATGAGATGCTACTAGTGCCTTCATTGGAACCATTTGTACTCAAATATGGAAGATAAATTTTGGGACCATATGGAGAGAGGGTTGAGGTAGTTTGGCAGGCCTAAATATTTTTAGTGGATATTAAAATGTGTCATGAAACCTAAGAAGTACTGATACTTGTAAACTCGTTACATACCCTCCGATATGCATCCAAGCCTTGATACTCTTCGATACACTCCGACACGTATCGGATACTTGTTTTTAATTATTTTATATATTTTTATATTTTTAAATTTTCGATATGTATTTTTTAATTATTTTATATTTTTATATTATTTTCGATACGTATCTAATGTCTATTTTTAATTTTTTTAATAACTTATTGAATATTAATAATATTTATTGAAAATACAAATTTATAGTTTTAAAATTAACTAGATTTTTTATTGAAAATGCACAGTATTATTTAATCTTTCAATATATGTGAAATCGTATTATTTGATTTTATCACTAATCAGTATAACATAAATTCAAAGACCCGGTGGCTACTTCATGGTTCACATGCACCTTTGCTACAAAAGTACCTTTGAAACTTTTTGTGCAACATTCTTCTTCATCTTGTGTAGCAAGAAATTGAAGTACGTACTCTTTTGTGCACTCCGCAAGAAGGAATAAAACAATTTCACAACAAGCTGATAAATTGATTTTCATTCATAGCAATTTCTGTCTTTTATCAAGAAATTAGATCTTTATTCAAAAGGAAAATCTAAAATGTGGGACATTGCTGGAGACTCACTTGATATTGTTGAAAATATTAGACTGCCTGAAATTGCTAATCTATCATTAGATGAGCTAGAGTTGGAGAATGCTATTTTTAATGATAATGAAGAAATTGATTGGAGGATGTTGAAGAAAATGAAGTTTCGATAATTAATGATTAAGATAAAGTGCATTAGTATTTTATTTTGTTTTTATTATCGTGCTTCTGTATTAATTTTTTTTAATGAAATTATATTGAATTTGATAACATGTATCGGCATATTCTATTTTTTTTTTTTTAAATTCGTATCGGCGTATCCGTATTGTATCATATTTGAATTACGTATCCATATCCGTGCTTCTTAGCATGAAACAAATTCTCTTCCCTTAGATATAATTATGGTTGAAATGAAACTTGAAACAAAGAAATGTACAAAGAGACAGCAGACATAAAGTAACAGAAATTTTATTAACCTTCCTCTCTACCTCTCTGTTTTTTGTCAACTCAGTTTACAACGTCCAATTGACTTGGTTCTGTTCTTGAAATTAGGGCCTAGAGAACTTACAGGTGCTGTGGATCTTATTAGTCACTACAGGTTGTTACCTCACCATGATTTCTTCTGCAAAAAGTCACTTCCCGTGTCAGTTTCAGACACACACTATCTTCATAATGTTGTTGGAGACACAGAAATCAGAAAAGGGGAAGGGATGCAATTAAGTCAGCTTATTCAGGATACGTCCTTACCAAGGGAGAGTAATGTACGCATACAACCATTCGACCTGGATGTTCTCAGGGATGCCTTTCAACTTCGGGAGATGGATCGCATCGATCTACCACTTGTAAGAAATTTGCTGCCACTTGAGTTGATTTGATTTGGCTACTTAATGATGGTTAACTTGTTCAAAATATAGGGTGCTGAACTGGATTTCCTTTCATTTTGCCAATTCTTTTACTATATGCTATGCCATGCGTGGGTGATCTGATTTTTAAGTCATATGTTTTACACAGTCTGAGAAGGGTACTCCTACAATTGCTGGGAAAACTAAAAGTGAGTTTAAAGATAAGGAAAAGAAGCATAAAAAGCACAAGGATAAAGAGAAGGAGAAAGATAAAGAGCACAAGAAGCACAAACATCGTCATAAAGATCGAAGTGAAGACAAGGACAAGGAGAAGAAGAAAGACAGAAGCGGCCATCATGATTCTGGCGCAGAGCACTCGAAGAAACATCATGAAAAGGTTTGAAAATTATGTTTTTTGTAGCTGCTTTGCCTTGCAAAGGCAAAATAACTTTAAAAGCTTTTAGCAATATGCATATATTTTGTATGAAATTTATTATCATGTGCTATGGCACTTCTGCCTGTAATTGAAGTTCACCAATCTGCAATTTTCTGATCTTGTGTAAATGCTACTTTAGGCGACGATTGATGACACAGACCTATAGATACTTTTTTAGAGTGAATTGATGGAAATTTCAGAAATACTATGATATTGATTTGGTCTAGAAATCTGTTCCTATAACCACACTTTCTACATTTGCAAGATCATCAATGGATTTTCAATCAATGAACTGTTTAAACATGTACATGTTTTGTAAATTTCAGAAGAGGAAGCATGATGGGGATGATGATACCAACGATGTGCATAAACACAAGAAAAGTAAGGTAACAAAGAAGCAATCAATCTGATTCCATCATTCTTAAATCATTTTGTTAGTCCTGAGATGTTGTGAAGAATTCATTTCACTTTTGGATTATGTAAAATCATGTCATGCTTTACACTTTCCCCAATCATGTCATCATTTCACACGCTAAAATTATGCAGCACAAGAGCTCAAAGATTGACGAGATGGGTGCAGTAAAGGTAGCAGGCTGAAAAGTTGCACACAATTGCTTTTGTTGCCAGATGTTGCACTTGTGAATTTGAGGGATCTTTTATACACTGTTGTCGAATTATCCAAGGTACAGAATCACCTGTTAGTGAAATCTTATTTTTCCCCCATCGAGTTTCATCTTTATTTTTCTTGTTAATGATATGGGGTTCTATTTTAGGAGTTAAAGTAGAGGTGTGTAGTAGATTTTTATGAATTGAGGAATGTGTCATGGATATTGGTACAAAATAACTCCTCATTTTTTTTACTGAAATAGAAAAGAGGTAGTATCTCTTTCAAGTGAAAATACCAGTTTCTGTACAATTGTGTTCTATGCGCTTAATTTATCTACTGGAGGCCATTTTTTATTCTGGATCTACAGACGCTCCTCTTAAGATTATTTCTGTGCGCTTCTTTATTGATGAACAATAATTTTGGTAGGTTGGCATTCCTATGTGACTTTGTCAAGGTGACTATTAGGGAAGTTATGGATGCTATATTAGTCTGATTTGGGTAGTCTGTTGTTGACTTTGACGTGCATGTAGCAACAGCAAATGCGGTTACTTATGTGGGTTTTGGTCTCTCTCTCTGTGTGCGCGCACGTGTCTATCCGACACTTTCTCACCCGTTGGCACGTTCTCTTAATTCTCCAGCTTGGACTGAATGATCTTTCAGTAATAGTAATTCGTTGTCAGACTGCATTTATCAGTACCCCAATTTGGCCCTTCGTTCTTTTCCAAATAAAGAAATTTCAAGTCCTATAAAATTTCCCAAGAAATCTTTCGTGCCACAAACCCTAGAAGAATGCACCACACCTCCTCAGTCTCTTTGCCTCGACTTTACACTCAAAAGTGGATTGGACAATATTAAGAAATAGAAGCTAGAGTTTTGCCTTTCCATTCTTGTCTAGTGTTGTGCATCAAACATGGTGCATGGGCTTATTCAGGCTAAGGAACAAGGAGAACCAAAGATTTTCAAAAAACCATGTTGAGTTTGGGCATTTCGCAATCTTTTACTGTGATTTTCTTTCCACAAGGAGTATCAACCAAAACCGTTTGAAATAGACTTCATTTCCTTTCCACTGGTAGATTGTATCCACGAAATGGATTTAAATGGGAAAGTTATGCTCAGATACTCAGATTCTTCGAAATGGATGAAGTACTCATGTCGATACAACAGGAGTATGAGATGTGTCGGATCCTTCAAGTTTCAACCTGACAATCCGCCATTTCTGTTTCTTTCTTTTTTTCCTTTCCCCTTTTTGCTCTTTGTAAACCTAGCGCAACCGCCGAAATGGAGGAAGGAGGGGGCTCTAGGTTTTTCCTTCTTTCTTTCCCGTTCCTTCTTTATTTTTTTCGTTCTTTCCTTCTATATATCGATGGTTTAGGGTTTTCCTTGTATAAAATGAAAATGAGTCCTTGTAGTGCTACTTAGTGTTTCACTAAGTTCAAATTGCGATCAAGTCTCTCATTTTCTATTTTATATAACATTTAGTAATTAACTTCTCATAGTTGAAAACTACACCCCAAAATTCTATTTTATTTGTCTTGACCTCTTATTCAATACTCATTTCCTTCTTTGTGAACAATCGATTATCTTGGGTTAGTAAAAAAATTGAAGTTTGCAAGTCGTACACACGTACTCGTGTCCGAAATTTAGACTCTTTTTAGACATGTCCCCATGTCTTATATTTTAGAAAATAAAAGATGTGATACTTAAATACGTACTCGTACCCGGGTCTGAGCATCATAGAAGTCATGTCCATTTGGGCCATACCAAATAGCGACATTTGGCAGGAGACTGTGCAACTAAGGTTGCATCAGTGCTGGTGGATTGGCACCTGGTATCTTGCCAGAAGTGCAACTTGACCTTTCAAAAACCTCCTTCTGCAGGTGAAGCTGCGCCATGAGCCATGGTGCTCTACTTAAACTGCCTCCCCCTACTTGATCTGACGAGGATTGTAGGCCACATTTCTCAACACCAGCTGTTCCCTCACTTCTGCCAAAATTACAATACACATGTTAAACTTAAAGAAAACACACAAAATAGTTCCAAGTTGATTTAGTATAGTTCTATGTAGAGAATGATCACAGGAGTGTTGAGTTCAAGAGTTGAAAGCTCGATTATGTGGTGTTGTCGTGAACAATTTTTGATGATGTATTTGAATCTGTAATTTTCCTTGTACTTTAGATAGTATTTGAAGAAGTTGAAGAGAAGTACAAGGCAATTCTCTGTTTTCCCTCTGTACTTTGTCATTATTATTATATGCAGTATTTCTCTTTTTTACCTTTCACTTCTTCATCTTTCTTTTGTATGTGATACAATACATTGGCTCCTCTTGCTAGGTGGTCCTCTTAGATAGGTATTATCCTTTCAATAAGATGTGCTGTTGTTTTCATTTATTGCCTAATCTTAGAGCATTTAAGAGACGGTTTATTTTGAGCACCTACTACAATCTTGTTTACTTTTTGTGCATGATTACGTGTTTCCTTGAACATTTTCTACCATTCATTTCTAAGTTTTATTTGTTTTCCTCCATTTGTTTCTTGATTTTTTGACAGAAACCATAGGAAGTTTTGTGGCTACTCCATTTATGTGTTAAAACTCAATGTAGCACCCATTTTGCTATATTTATATGTGATTTGGTCCTCCTTGAGTTCTCATTTGCTCCCTTTTATTTTTTTAAATTCCTATTTTCAGACTTGTGGGTACAAATCATGTCTCATTAATATCTGACCTCTCCATTCTTTGTGATTCTTTTACTGTCTGTTTCCAATTTCTTTGATCTTTAATCATGAACAACATATCTGGAAATCTCGTGGGCTAGTTCCAGTAATCTTATGTATATTTTAAGTGAAGTGGAGGCAAGACCAACTTTAATTTTGGGGATGGAAATATAATTGAGATATCAATATTTTGAAGGTAGACCAACTTACTGGTAAAACTGAGAATGTAATAATTAGCTGCTATTTCAGTGGTTGAAGTGCTACTTGGCATTGCCTAAGTAAAGTCCGGCTCTGTTTGTTTGCTTTATAGTTTTACTTTTTGAAGTTACCTGTCCGGTATTTGCCGGTAGTTAATGCCAGAACTTTGCAACCTTCTTTGTTTCCTCCGTCCCTTACTATTTGGTGATATTAAAAGTTAAAGAGCCGGTCACCTTGCAAGCCACTGGTTATGTCCTATGTTTGCATTTTCTTTCATGCAGAATTTTCGATGAACTTCTTAAAGTTTGCCAAGAAGCTGAATTCACTTGCTGAGTAAAATTTAATCAAAGGTACAATTGCTCAATATGAAGTTCATTGTATCGTAACAAGGACTCTCATAATTTGGAAGTAACATTGAAAATTTTAATCTCTTTTGTCAGTTTTCAGTTATGCATTGGATATCTCGTCACTTAATTAATTTTCATTATTTTTCCACTTTCAGAAATCTAGTTTGAAGTCTTACAACTAGCCTAGTTAGCTTGCAACATGGAATTTGTAATTTTAATTTGTTCCTTGAATTTGTTCCTCCCCCCCCCACCCCCATACCCTGGATCCTTGTCTGAAGGAAATGAGCGTGTATTATAAGAATGTATGATTGATCAGGTGCAGAAATGACTCTCTCAATTTATTGTAGGAATAAATGTAATCTAGTAGTCATTTCGACGTCAAATCAATACAAGAAATGAATGAATTTGAGTATCGTTTGTCTGTAATGTGAGGTCTTGAAGAAGTCCAGTGTTGGCATTCTACTTGCATTTTTAAGTCTTGATAAAGTTTTGTCATCTTTTAAAGTTTGAAAGGAATGTATTAAGTTGCTGATGCTCTTGCATTTTCTTCGAGCTTGAATCGTGTGTGTGTGTGTTGCATTTATAGTCACCATATCTTCATCCTCTATTGCATAAAGTCATGTTTAATAGGCTTAACTGTTCTTTATCCAGTCGTGTTTATTTCTGTCGTGTGTTATTCTTAATCCACTCGGGTCAATGTATAAAACAACCCTTGTTCCCCCATGTTTGGCTAATGTTTATGTAGTGTTTATAATCGATCAAACTACCTTTTTTTTTCACATTTGACGTGGACTACAAGTATCATCCGTTCTTTTTTATCTTTCCTCTTTCGAGATAGCAGATTTGCATAAACGGTATAAAATTGTGGCTTTTGAGTATTAGGGTGGGTAAAAGGGTTCATCTTTTTATGGGCATAGATTCTTAGTCTTTTCTCTTTTACTCCCTTTACCTTTTGCTTTACTCTCTCCAAGTCCGTTTTCCTGTTTTTCTTGATTGGTTCCTCCTTTCCAAAGGCGTCAAATATCCTATCAAAAGTTCCAACAACGACAGGACATAAAAATGAATAAATATAAATATATTGATTCAAGTATCAGTGTGTTTAAAAAGAGAATTTCTAATCCTTTTTCTCGAGTTTTGTTTAGCATTCTCAAAATAATTTTGTAAATCAAACAAGACTTTTGCCAAAAATCGATGTCAAAATTCTGTTGACCAAAAATATAGGTAAGGTCATATGCAAAATATAGTCCTCCAATTGTGATCGTAGAAGAAAGTGGAGCAAAATTATCTTCTTTTCCATCAAATCAATTCAAAAACTTTATGAATGTAATTAAAAGTAATGAAAAGGGCTATGATATTTTTCCAAAGTCATATTATTGTACCTCTCCAAGTTTTTGTACATTTCATAAAATTCAACAATCAAATATGCATTACAACGTATTTGGTTCACAGTAACGGAAATATTAAACTTTTTTTTAATTGTTAAGAGTCTAGCTTGTCCAAAATACGTAAAAGAATTGTTACTTTTGATTTATATTTTTATTAATTTTTTTAACTAAATCAAACAGAACTTAGCTCGACTTAATGTGTCTAGGACAATTCAATGAATTAAACATTTTCTGATTTTCATACTACAAATTATTTTGAATCGCTATAAAGGGAGTGAATTAATGTTTGAACAACATAATTGTGTTTTTTATTAGGACAAATTTGAATGGTAAAAAGTAAAAACGAAACCCATGCACTAATGACTTTCTTAATTACTTCGTACTAAAAACTTGTCCCACTGTCTTTCTTAATTACTATAGATGCCCTCGATAATGATGATCCTTGGTGCATAATCATAGTTTAATTATCTCTAGTAATCCTCCAACAAAGACTCAAATTCTATAATAACTTGAAATCGATTATAATAAATATAGGTAATGTGCACTAATCTTGTTTTATTATTACTAATAACATAATTGTCGGCCACAGGGAGCCATTACGTGCACAAAGGTAAAAGTAAAAGAATAATGCTATTTAACACCGTCGATACTAAATAGCATTATTTCTAAAGAAAATGATACTTTAGATATTGATTAGTTCTCTATTTTATTGTGTTATTAAATTTTGTATGAGGTGATTTAGCCCCTGTTTGAAACTCATTTCTTTTTCTCATTCTATTTCTCATTTTTCATTTCAACCGCACATTCTATCAATAAAATAATATTACACAAATTCAAAAATTTTACTTACTTTTTAACCACACAATCTTCTATCAATCACTATTTTAAAATAATTTTTTTTACACAAAATGGGTGTCAAACAGGGGTTTAAAATGTGTCGGATGGTGCCGTGAAAGTAAAGTCAAGCCGACTTGGCACATGACAAGCTCATTCGCATTGGTACGACTTTGTAGTGAGGGCCGCCTTACGTTTTAGAGCAAGGGAAAAATCCGTGACAAGCTCCGCATTATGATTTATTTTCTAACATGTCCATGCAAGACGTGACTTATTTAAGCAGATTAATTTTTAAATTCGTGTACTTATTTGAGTTTTAATTGAATTGCTCGTTGGAATTAAATGAACTTTGATAACATATTAAGATTTGATGTTGCATCTTCGAAGATTAATATTGTTAGGAAAAATTTTACACTATTGAGGGTTATGTTTAACACTTAAAAAACCTAAAATACGATTAAAACAAGGAAAAATTGTAGCTACAATACCAAGTCTTTCGGTCTTAAGCAGACTTTGTCTAAACATTCATTTTCTTGCATTCGCGATACCAAATCTTTAAAAAATCCCACACTTGGAGTCCAAATAGATGATTTATGTTAGTTTGATTATTAATTGATTCAAGAAATTGATTTTGACCAAAATTTAAATGGGCAAAATGATAATTTTGAATTAAAATAAAAAAGCCAGGTCCACTTGGGCCACCAGTGGATTACATTGGATGGATGAACAATATTTTGTCTGTCAATCACAATTGACTGAACCACCCTAATCGCTAATTTGAGGATTGAATTACTAGGCAATTGAGCAACAGCTTGATTATTTTAGAGGTGTCAAACGAGTCGAGCAGCTCGTCAAAATACGGCTCATGAGCCACTTGGACTTGTCAAAAGATGAGCTCGAGCCGAGCGTAAAAAATCGAGCGATTCGTGGGCGAGCCAACGAGCTCGGCTCATGGGTTCAAGGGTAAAAATTTTTTTTAAAAAAAATAGTTTATCTTTATTTTTTAAAAAAAAAATCGAGCTGCAAGCTCGGGTACGAGCTCGGCTCGTGATCGTAGGTATATGAGCCGAGCCGACTCGGCCCATTGCCACCACTAGATCAATTAATTGTGTACCTACAGTTGTCTGAGTATAAATATGAGTTCCTGCATGTGAATTTGTGGATTGAACAATGGGAAAACCATAAATTGGATTGGATATAAGAGTCCACGTTCGCACGCGCCTGGACGTGAAATCCCAAAAAAAGCACTATTTTGTTGAATCATCATCATATTGAGTGCCTTTGGTGTAGGAGTCGACCTGTGGTGGTTCGAGAGGGTGGGACTGGTCGTAAGATTGGTTTTCGGCATCGTAGATCACATTGACTCGAAAAATTTGGATGGGAAGAAAATGGTTTCTTGATTGGTTCGATAATGGTTTGGATGATGAAAATTACGATAAGATGGCGGGTTTTGTGGTGGAGGCTACAGGCAACGTGATGGCGATGACTATGGTGGTCGTGGGGTTAATTTGGGACGTGGTGTGAAGGAGATGGTAGACATGAATTATGTTTATTTTTTTGGTGCGGTTGATGGTGGCTTTTTCATCTTTAATTTTTTGTTTTATTTTAATTCAAATGTACCATTTTATCCTTTTAAAATTGGTCAAAATCTATTGCTCGAGTCAACTAATAGTCAAATTAACAGAAATCGTTCATTTGGATTTTAGGTGTTGAGTTTTTGAAAGATTTGATATCGTGGATGCAATAAAATGAAGACTTAGGCAAAATTTGCTTAAAATCAAAATGTTTGGTATGACGGCTGCAATTTTTCCCAAAAACAAATATAAGAAGATTACTATAATAATATCGTTAATTGAGACACGATTAATAAACAATAATTCCATAGAAGAAGATTCAGAGTTGGAGAGCACAGAAAAGACAGCAGAAAGGTTGTTTGGAAACCTCAGCGAATGGCCCTGTTTCCAAAATGAGTTAGTCAGGAACATAAATACGTGGTACGTGTCACACAATTCAATGGTTGTCTATTGTTATTTGCCCAATTATTTATTTATATATTACACAAATTCAATAATTAATACTTGGCGTGGAAAGTGTAAAAGTTTAATAATTAAAATTCGTCTGGATGTGTCGGTGCTAAATTCACTACGGAACCATATTCCCACCCCCATTTTATTTATTTATTTTTATAAATATAACACATTTTAACCTCTGCTTGCATTTTATTCTTTCAAAAAAAGAAAAAAAAAATTTTTTTACGACTTTTTTTTAATCATACATTTATACAATAAAATATTTTACATGTAAATTAAAAAAAAAATCACTTTTTAATTACACATCCTCTAAAAATTCACTATTCAAAACAAATAATGCTACTTGTACAATCTCGATTGACAATTTATACTTGACAACATCGTATTTATCTATTTTAAAAATTGCTCAAATCTATTTTTTAAATCAACGGCCTGAATTTTGACAACGATACTGTCAACAATGATTGTACAAATAGCTTAATTGATTCAAAAAAAATATTTTTTCCAAAAAAATGTTGACCAAATAGAGGCTTAATTACATTAAATATTATTAACTTTTAGGCTTAATTACATTAAATATTATTAACTTTTATTTATTATGTACTTATATCCTTAACTTTTTTTATTCATCACATTCTTATTTTACATTTCATTGATTAAAAAAAAATAATAATAAAATAAAATATCTTTAATCATGGTTTTTCGTCCAAAAAAAATTTATTAACGCGTTTTATAATGAAGGTCAAATATTTAATCGTATTTTTACATTATTATTTGTTTTGCTTATTTAAAAATACAATGGGTAAACGAGTCTTTTTACTCTATCTTAAAGAACTTTTGGAAATAAATCATGATGGATTCATGAACAATTTATGTTAATTTGAAAATAAGAATACAATAAAAAAAAAAAATTTTGAGACATAAATGTGATCATACGTAAAAGTTATGAATATTTCATACAATTAAGAATGTAGTCTAGTTATTTAAATATGTGGTCGGAATATATTTAGGTTTTTTAACTATCCACTGCCATTGTGCCACCCGATATTGAGTGAAAAGGAGTTAATTCTTAATGTCTACATTATAATTTTATGTTTTTGTTCAACGGAGGTCATGTTATAAAGTGAATCAATTTGTCTTGAACGTGAAGCAAGTTTTAGCAAGGTCAAATATAAGTCAATCTCACTTCATGTAGCTTTCCATGTCTCTTTTTTGTTGGTTACGCCTTGCATGGGATGTGCCATTAGAGATTGAGCACGAAGATAATTGGGTTCGAAGTTTTCGATTTATTGAGTCGATGCTAAATAATTATTGATCACAACTACTATCAAAAAGCTCCAACGCATGAGCATCGCCCCGAAAATGGAAGATGCGGAAAGCTATAGGCTAAAAAGCTTCAACCATTTTTGAAAGTAACTCGTCTTATCATTTTGTGGATGCTCATTTTCGTGAGGGCGAAGTGCTTGGCATTTTCTTATCTGCACCCACTCACGTTGGTTTGTTTGTATGGGCTCGTGCATTTCAGTACTCCCAAGGGCATCACTTCGACGTTTGAAGATATTTAGAGACCTTGTTCAATCATTAGATGCTTCCAACAACACAATGACTACACTTCCTAGCGTGACCTTTCCAATCAAGGTTCACTCCACACATTTCGGTATTAGGGTATTTTTCTATTGAAAAGCAACAAAGCACAACTAATAACAACTAAGCTAAACATATGGTAACATTACTTTCTCCATCTACCACAATTACATAAGTTGTCACAAAATGTGTTGTTAAAAAGTCGTGAATCTCGTAAAATATGTGATTAGAGTTAATTGTTAGTTTTAATTTAGATTAATATTAGTATTTTAATTCCTACCAAGTCGGTCTTAAAGTAAAGAACAAAGAGGAAACATCATTAGAGGGGACAAAAAAATTAATAATTTGACCATTTAATCACCATATAATTTAGGCACATACTATCAATGAGCATATACTGCGATGTACTAGATTATTACATATTAGAGGGGACAGTGGCTAACCGACCGTTGCATCTTTCACCGTCGAGGACAAAATCGACAAAGCAAAATTTTCACATTCAAAAATTATAATCTTAAAAGTGAAATCAAATTTTGCTATAAACTTTTGTCGGTTACAAGGAAAAGGGAATCCTTAATGAGGAATATTTCAAAATAGTCCATGTCTAAAGCGAAAAACGGTAGCTACCATTAATTTCTACTCTCTTTTTTCACTATTAAAAAAAAATATATATGTACGATCTACAACTTAACGAGTGGTGATCGAATTGATAATCCGAATATTCAGTCGTTTAAAATTGTAATCGATGATCTAACTCGCAAGTTGGTCTCCAAATCTTCAATGTTTCATTACAATTTGACACTCAATATCCAGTAATAGATCTATCTAACAATAAATTGGGATCCAACAGTTCAATTTTCCTTATCGTGTATATTCTAAAGAATCCTAAGCATTTTGCCCACTTTCGTTTCTCTCTCCTGATCGGTCCATTATTAAAAAGTGTCGACGATTTTGATAAAATATTTAGTAAATTTCGATAAAAATAGATTAAACCTCTATTTGATCATGATAAAAATATGATTTTAATTCAAGTCAAAATCAAATAATCAATATTAACTACATCTTAATGGATCCCACAATTTTTCAACCACACATTTCAAAAATTTCCATACAATCTACTAAAAATTTAATTTTAATCTTTACCAAACACCCTCAAAATGTATAATTGAAAAATTGATAAAAATTATGAATAACGTCAATAATAAATAATTTTTTAATTTGTTTCTTATGGTGCTTTGCCTAATATTCGA
>CAIGRB010164284.1:124442-134594 GCA_903798255.1 Fraxinus quadrangulata
GCACACATGCGACACATGAACATCACGTCGAACACGAGCCTATACTGAACACACGCAACATGCCTTATAAATATCGAAAGATGTTATAATGTTAAAATTGCACACAAATTTCACACGATAGCAATTAGATAACAAAATCTTCAAGTCACTTGTATCACACGACTAAATTCTCATTCGCATTGAAATTGATAATTTTCGTCACCTGAGAACCAAAATTCACACTTTTAAGAGTTGAGGACTTATAATCACAATATGTAAAAGATGAGGATCCAATCCTAATTTACCTTTTTTATTGACCGTTCCAATGTTGATTTCACCATGCAGCCAAACACGTCATTAAGAATCAAATATCGTCACTATCTTAGCTGTATCCGTCCATGCAAACACTAGTCTTCTCCATATTACTCTAATCTTCTCTCACTCACTCACTCACTCTTTCTCTCTCTACTGTGTCTACCTTCCTCACTGTCATCACTCATTTTTCACAGAGTAAAGGTGTAATGTGAGAACGCAACAGTCCCCACAACAAACCCAATTCATTTCACACACAGCTAAGCTACATTTACTCCTCTTTCTCTCTCTGTATACAAAAAACAAATATGCCCACCTTCTTCTTGTTCCTCCTCTTCTTATCCTGCGCCCTCCGCCCCATATACTCCACCGGCACTGGCACCACCCACAACCGCCGCATTCTCCATCAACCCTTTCAACCACAAGATTCCATACCCCCATCACAACCCCCAGTGCCCTCACCCCCCACCACCCCTAAATACCCTTTTTCAACTGCTACTACTCCTAACAACACTCCATTTTTTCCGTCCTATCCATCGCCGCCGTCGCCGCCTTCACCGGCTTCTTTTGCTTCATTTCCGGTGAATATCTCGTCACTAAATCTTCCGCAGCCTTCAAAGTCAAAATCCGCTTCATCTAAGCTCACAGTTGCGGCCGTCGCCGCCGTACTTGCCGCCATCGCCGTTGTTTCTCTTGTTGTGCTCCTCCACTTCCGCAGGCGAAGAAATCGATCTTCTAATGAATCGAAAAGCCAACGATCTGATAATTACAGCAGTGCTCGATTTAATAACGCGCCGAATAACAACCATATCCCGAAGCTCCAGAGGCCATCGCAATCTAGTTCAGAGTTTCTCTACCTGGGTACTTTGGTCAATTCACATGGTGGAAGTGTTATTGATTCGCGCAATGTTTACAATGGAAGCAGAACCAGTGATAGTAACGCTTCAAATTCGCGAAAGTTGGACTCGCCGGAGCTACACCCGTTGCCACCGTTGAAAACGCACAGTTTCCTGCATAATTACAGAAACACGGAGGCGGCTTCTAGTAAAGATGAGGAAGATGAGGAGTTTTACTCTCCCAAAGGATCGTTAAATGGCAGGGAAAGCTCTATTGGTACTGGATCAGCTTCCAGGAGGGCTTTTGCAGCTGTAGAGGTGGGGAATTTTAACGGGTCTACTTCAAATTCTTCATCCACTGACTCTTCATCGGTAACTGGTTCCGGGTCCGCATCTCCGGTTAGATCCGTGTCGTTGAGCGTTTCTCCGGCGATTAGTTTGAGCCCAAGAACTTCGATGCTCAAGTCGCCGGACTTGATCGAGATTCAGATGGCTCCAGCGCTGGTGCAAACGACAATGGCGTCAGAGCCTGCTCCTAGTGGCTTGGTGCTTAGGGAATCTGCGTCGCCTTCGCCGCCGAGTTCATCGTCGCCGGAGAGATATTCGAGGATAAGTGTAGAATCTTCGCCCAGGATTTCAAATGCTTCGGATCAGAATGTGCAGTCTCCAGTAAGAATCAGTAGCCCTGTCCAGCAAAATGTGACTGTTATACCACCTCCGCCTCCTGCTGCTGCAGTGCATCTCTCTGTTCCAAAGCCACCTCCTGCACCTGTTTTTGTTCCACCACAGGCTCCACCACCACCACCCAGTAAACTCTGGGAGAGTCCGAGGACTCCAACTCCGCCTGCTAAAAAGCAGGTGTTGGGGCCACCTGTTTTCATAACGCCTTTCAGACCAATGGGGATCGACACTCCTCCATTGATTTCTCCAATCGAGTTGCCTTCTAGTAATTCAGAAACTGTTTCAAATGAGAAGCATTTTTCCAATGAGTCCATGGAGAAAAGTGAGGAGACTACTCCTAAGCCAAAATTGAAGCCACTGCATTGGGATAAAGTAAGAGCGAGCTCTGATCGTGAAATGGTGTGGGATCAACTTAAATCCAGCTCATTTAAGTATAATTCTCAACTTTTTGTATATAATTTGTCTGCTTATTTGTCAATTGAATCTTGTCGATATAATTGTATTGTGCTGGAACTATTTGCAGATTGAATGAGGAGATGATCGAGACATTGTTCATCGTGAATACCCCAAATCCAAATCCGAAGGAAATGGCCAAGCGGCCAGTTCTTCCCTCACCTAACCAAGACAATGGTAATCGGGTACTTGATCCAAAGAAATCTCAAAACATTGCCATTCTGTTGAGGGCACTCAATGTCACTGTAGATGAAGTTTGTGAAGCCCTTTTAGAAGGTATCCCAATAATATTAGTCTAATCGATTTCATCTCTGTTCTTCAAAGATATTGTTATGAGCTGATCTTTTATCAATTATCATGATTTTCCATGGCATAACATGTTGATTGGGTTGGTTTTAGCTTATTTGATCACGGGTATATACAATGTTTGTCATTAATGGTAAAACATTAATATGTTGATTGAGCTTTTTGGCTTCACCTGGAACAATGAAATAATTTTTTGGTGGATTCAGACCTTTGAATGTGACATTGTAATAATGGGATATTTTTCTTTTGTGTCTCTTTCCATTTTCTCTTCCTCTCTATTTCGGGATTGCCATGTTGAAAAATTATTGAATCTTATGGTCCGCCGATCCAATTATTCTCCTGGGTCTGTTTCTTGATCTTGATAATGACTTGGGGCACACATTTTAGTACTTAAAAAGTTTTGTCGTAAATTTCAAAATAAGTAGCTTACTCTTCTCCTCCTCCTCATGGATTTAGGGAATCCTCAGACCTTGCTTAAGTTTTGCATGAGTTCCGTCCTAATTCAGTATACTTGACTGCTTTAACATATAGTGTCTTCCAAAAATCTTCTTAACCCCTTGAGTCTCTACATTTATGGTGCTGTACAACAACTCTTCGGAACAACTGTCCAGTCCTCATGCTAGACTGGTTCTTTTTTATTTGTGCTGATGATGCCTATTGTAGACTGTACTTCTAGAAATAAAAAAAAATTGCACTTGAACACAGGTAATGCAGATACTCTTGGTACCGAACTTCTAGAGAGTTTGTTGAAGATGGCTCCAACCAAGGAAGAAGAACGTAAGCTAAAAGAATACAAAGATGATTCTCCAAGCAAGATTGGGGCTGCCGAGAGATTTTTGAAGGCGGTTCTTGATATACCTCACGCATTCAAAAGACTAGACGCAATGCTATACATATCCAATTTCGATTCAGAGGTTGAATACCTCAAAAAGTCATTTGAAACTCTGGAGGTATCTTTTCATAACCTCATCAGCTTCACGTGTGCTTTATAACTGGCTGAAGAAGCTTCACTTCTATAAAAGAAATTATGTTTTCATTTGATTGTTTGGTATCAAAGAAATAGCTAAAGGTAGGTTATATTATAATCTGCACCACGGAGAATTAATGAAGAAACATTTTTGGCAGAAGTTGGTTCTTAGCACTTGAAAAACTTTCTTTGAGATTAATTGATTGAAGCAAACCATTGTCATGATTGTTGTTTCCAGCAGATTTAAAGCAATCTGTTCTGTTAGCTAATTATTTATGATATTTCATGAAGCTAGATACTCGTTCAGTTAAGATCTAAATCGTATCTCCTTGATCCCCGTGTTAGTTTTTAGTGTTTTTGCCCCTTCTTCGGCTTGCTTCTTCACTAATACAGACAAGAAAATGGAGATAGAACATGATTTTAGCTGTTATTGCAGGATAAAAGCTTTTCTGTTGCTTACTTTTTGTTGAATGCGTGGTTGGATTGCTTACTTTATTATTGGTTATGATCATTAAGAATTTTCTGATTTTACAGACAGCTTGTGAAGAATTGAGGACAAGCAGGATGTTCCTAAAACTTCTAGAAGCAGTTTTGAAGACCGGAAATCGCATGAATGTTGGAACAAATCGGGGTGCTGCACATGCCTTTAATCTAGACACACTCCTCAAACTTGTAGATGTCAAAGGAGCCGATGGGAAAACCACACTTCTGCATTTTGTTGTTCAGGAGATAATAAGAAGTGAAGGTGCCCGTCTTTCTACTGGGAACAACAATGACAAGTCATCTGTAAACGATGATGCCAAGTGCAGGAAGCTTGGCCTTCAAGTCGTGTCAAGTCTCAGCTCAGAGCTCTCAAATGTAAAGAAAGCTGCTGCCATGGATGCTGAAGTGCTTAGTAGTGATGTGTCCAAGCTTTCAAAAGGAATTGGGAACATTGCAGAAATTGTAAGACTAAATGAAGCAATACCTTTGCAGGAAGGTAGCAGCCATAGATTTTCTGAGTCTATGAACAGTTTCATGAAAAAAGCCGATGAAGAGATTATAAAGATTCAAGCCCAAGAAAGTGTTGCTCTATCTCTAGTGAAGGAAATTACCGAATACTTCCATGGAAACTCAGCCATGGAAGAGGCTCATCCTTTCCGAATCTTCATGGTCGTCAGAGACTTTTTAACAGTTCTTGATCGGGTATGCAAGGAAGTTGGAATGATAAACGAACGAACAATAGTCAGTCATGCCCACAAATTTCCAGTTCCTGTGAATCCGTTGCTACAACAAGTTTCAGGTGGATTCCCTGTTAAGAGGCAAGACACTTCATCAGACGAGGAGTCCACATCCCCTTAATATCTTACTGCTCGTTTTACATTTTCATCGCTTTCGCTTCCTAGTGTTGGTGCCTAAAGTTTTTNGTTAAGCACAGTCAAACATGCTCAAACCCAGACAAAAAATGCTATTATTCTAACTTTGAAGCTCATATTCATATGGATACTATTTTCACTTATAAATTGAGATAATTTCTCAAAGATTCAAAGTCCACATAGGATTATTATAAATATCAACTCTATCCATTCTATAGCCCTTGGTACTTTTTTCACCAGAATCCTGAAGAAAGTATACTCCAATGAAAATGGTTTTTGTTTATTTTCACATACATACGCAAGTGATTACAGAGAATCAGCTACCATGCGTGCCAAAATCCTGCGTGCTTCCTCCTCTGTGGCTGGAACAACCTTCCTGATCCTATTTCCATCATTCATTGCCGTTGCCTCGGGACGAACTGTGAATGTGAAGTAAAATCTGTTCGACACCTGCAACAAAAATAAATACTTTCATATTGCTTAATAGTCTCGGTTAAAAGAAAATTGAACTTCAGTAAAATGTCTAAGCAACATTATAGAGGTTGCCTTCAGTTGGCTAATCTTCATTTACAGTTTGTATTTACGCCGTCCAGTTTATCCATGAAGGCTAATAGAGGGATGCAAAGTTTCACATACGGAAATGTCAAAAGGCTGCACAAAACGTTCCTTTAACCTTATGACACGAAATATCACCTAAGAACTTCACCTTAATCCTATTTCCCATCTTAAAACCAAGATATTTAGAAATTCACGTGAAATATTCGCAATGCCCCTCTACAAACCAACACTGTAGCCTGTAAGGAAGCTGGTGCAAATTTTTCCTTCATTTCCCACACTCGCATCTAGTTTTTGCTGTGGTGACCAGCATCCCATAGTTGCCATGCTAAAGAGCATAGAATCCCTCACACTCAAATCTCCTATTTAGCCAGTTTCACCTTTATCCGAGCAACTAAATGATGTCTATCTTTTCATACAATAATTTCACTCTCTCTCGTATTAACCTCACACCAAATGCCTCAGATCAGGCTTAACAGCCTCTTTCAACAGTCCCCTTGATTATCATCGGCAAAAGTCTTTTGAGGGATCAATTCTGTTTTTTACCAATGCCAGTTTTGAAATCAGCAATTTTTCCAAAAGAAATTTGATATAGATGAACAGATTAGTTCTTATTTAATTGCTCATGGAACAAATATTACTTATGCACCAGTATTAACTGGACTGAGAAGAGTGACAAATACTATCCCTTCTCAGGCATTACATCAAGCCAATCAAGAACTTTCATACCTTGGACTTCATAGCTGGCTTGTAGATGTTATAAAAAGCAAACATAAAAGGGGTACGAATTTTATTTGAAGGGGAAATCCAAATTTTAGACCTGGACGATGAGGATTGAGGCACCCAAAAGTCATAGACTCGTAATAGGGAAGAGAAGTGAACACATTTGTTTATTGAACCCATACAGTACACTAATAATCTACAGAAAAAGATGCTTCCATTTGAGCATGCTCTGTGTATTTAAATGTAATAAAATTTAAACTTCAAACATAATAAACACACCTTTTAATGTGCCATACGTACAGGTGGGACCGTGCACACACCGTTTTGCTTGCTTCACACATGCATGTTTACACTGTTTGCTAACAAATTGTGTGACGTGTGGTAAAGATGAGCATACCTCACTAGACCTGAGTTCTGGCCTTGTAACATGTGCAACAACTTCTATGTGAATTAGAGGCTGATCTGAGTTCTCAGATTCTGTGTACAACACACACGATTTGAAACGCAAGAAATCTCCGACATCCACCTGCAACACCAACAAAAGGCAGGCTGTTTAGCAATTGATGTGATGTTAGGGAACGCAGCTTTATATCTGTAGAAAATTATTGATCTCGTATGGACAGCTAATGCTCATTTGCAATAAACTAAAAATTTTAGAGCACAGCTGGTAAATTGCAACACACTGAGCAAATAAGAAAATATGATGAGAAAATTTGTAAATATCACTCGATTAAATTCTTTCTGAAAGGAATTGAGGAAGAGGGGCTCACCAACGGCTAACATTTACATACAATTGCAGCAGCTTTTAGTTGAACCAAACATGTAGCAGATAGTGCTCTCTGTGGTGTCTAATGAGGGACTTGAATTGATAAGAGACATATAAAAGGATGCCAAAACTAATCTGTATTTAACTCCTATTCTTGTTTTAGATTAAGTTAAAAATCAATACTATGACACATCACAAAATCAAGCTGACATAAGGAAACAAAGAAGAGAAGTTTACAATGAGGTACTCACTGGTTTCAGAAAATCAACGTGATCAACTTCTAGAAAGCTTGGCATTATGCCGGCAAAAGCATAGGCTGTTGAAAAAGCTAATTCAAATGCTCGGTGCATTAGAAATCCTCCAAAGATTCGACCATGAATGTTCCTTTGCTGTGGCTGACAAATTAAAGAGTTCTCGAGGCGGGTATTTCTGAGGAGAATGCTGTGTCTATCGGCCAATGCTGGCATGTCACAGAAGATCCGTCCCTCAGCCAGTAATGCTTCAAATCTATTCATCTCTCCATTCTCAATTTCCTTTCTGTCTTCTTTGAACTTCCTTTTCCTTAGTTTATTTCTTGTTTCTGATGCTTCATAGAGCATTTTTTCCTGTTCTGTTTCTGGACTCAGTCGATTTACTGGAGCAGCTTTCCCGGTCTTGTAGTCACGAGACACAAAAATGAAGTTGGCAGTCAGAGCAACTGATTCTGAACCATCAGTTATCTCTGTGGGGGCAAGTCTTCCTTGGTTAATGCATGCAAGACAATAGTGACTAGCAGTCTTATGTTTTACCACATGTTAACTAGTTTCTAACCAACTTGTAGTGTAATTTAAAGACTGATAAAAATTGTGCAAGAGACAGATCAGTTAGCTAGATAACATGTGAAGAGATGGAGGATTGCTGGATGAAATACAAGGCAAATATGAAGCCAAAACTGATTAAAAATTACTAGTATTGAGTTTTCAGCTTAAGATCTAGAACAAGTTTGAATAGCAGAGAAAGCGATACCGGTGTATAGAAATTAAAGAAATGCATTGGGAAAATATAGTTGGATGAAGACTGTCAATGACATGGACTTCGATTGGAAGAGCAAGACAATTTATAAGTCATCGAGAAAACAACATTTTAATGATATTAAAAAAAATCATAAATAATTAAAATGTATGTACAAGACTAATCATGAAAAATCTTTGAGTTGAGCTTTAAGTTCATCAATTTCTTATAGTGAAAAAAGACAATTAGTTCTGAAGAAAATACCAATTGGTGGCTGAGTGACTTCTAGTTGAATTTCAATAGAAGATCGGCCAACCCAAATCACAGCACCAACTATCTTCAGATCAATGTCAGCACTGATGGGCTTTTTCAGCACCATTTTGTCAACAGAAGCAGTTACCGGATAGAATGGTCTAGTTGTGCTATCAACATCGGAACAATGCTAATACACAAGAAAATGAAGATTATATAAAGGAAATATCATTTTGAATAATATCTCGAATCCTACAACCATAACATAACTAATACCTTTTATAGTACTTGCATGAATCATCTTAACAACTTTATTTGAATGAATCAAGACTAACAAAACACTATTATACATTTGTTTTCAGGCATTTATCAGATAAAATTGCTCGTTGAACACGAAGAGCAACAATGGCATAGCACCACCTGGAATTATCTCAAATAAAGGCTGTTGAATACTAAATTTAAATAAATAAACACGTCCCAGTATGTAGTTGTTCAACACAGTTTCAAGCATGCAAAGGTCTATGAAATCATGTTTTGCTGCTATCCATTCGGTGCCGTTGGTAAAAATTGAAACCGGCTTGCAGGCTAACTCGTGTATTGAAGACTAAATTTAAATAAATAATATGTAGCTAAACAACAGCTTTAACCTTTTAGACAAGTCAACATCAGCAACAACAAGAAATCCATAATGTTGGAGATGTAAATTAAAAAAATAAAAAAAAGCACTCACAGGCACACACAGATATTGAATAATGTCCAAGATTAAGAATTAAAGACAACATCCAAATTTTAACCACGAAAAGATTGTACCTTGACAGAAATAGTTCCAGCAAGAGCATCAAGATCTTCAAGCAACTTCCCAATTCTGACCTCATTCCAAGGATCCCTATACTGCTCTCTCAGTATATAGTCAGTCGAAAAATTATACAGAATAGTCATCTTACTCTGAGATGGAGTTTTTGTCAACAATTCACTTTGTGGAGGTGCATCAAGCGGGGGATCAAAAAGTCTCTCAAATGTTTTTGACCTTGTTTCCCACAAAGCATTTGTCACAGGCGAATGGTACATTCCTGGCCACAAACTAAGGGGTTTTCTTGTTGAACCATTCCCCTTTGGAGAACCCTCAAATGGGGAACTGAAAGTGGAAACAATAGGAATTGGGCTGGAAGGAACGGAATCAGAATCCATGGATTTCTAAGCAATTCTTGATATGGGGTTTTCTTGAGCAGAATAAAAATGGGTTCTATGAGTAATATACTTGTGCTTAAGATTTCGGATAAATGAAGCAGCAAAAATAGTGGGAAATTAGCTGCAACATAGGAATTGTACAGAACAGTGCTTGAAAGAACTGTAGATTCTCAACTTTGGAGGGAGCTTTTTATTTTATTTTATTTATTTTTTCCCCCCACAATTCGCACGCACACAATTCTCGTGAGTGTACACGCAGAAACAAACCTTGAATTTTCTTACTCCCCATACGGCCATACCTCTATTTTTCTAATATGATTAATAAGGATTGAAAAATAGTTTATTAAAGCTAAGAAAAATCATACATTTTTTAGTCTTTTTATGGTTAATTTTGTTAAATATGCAGAGAGTTTAGGATGCTGATTTGGAAGTTGGTCAGAGTGAGACTTTTAAAAATAATTTGTAGGTATGTAAAAAATTCAGGCTTATCGGTAGTGTTGTCGTCAGTTATTCTTGACAATAGCATTAAGGGCCTGTTTGAGTCATCATATTTTCCATGAAACTTGGAAATTAGTTTTCAAGTTCCAACTTTTTTGTTGTTTGATAGCAAAAATTCTTTTGGCAAAACATTTTTCATCCAACCCCCCACATGACCCCTTTTCCATCTTTTAATTGAATTATTTTTCCCACCACTTTGGTGTGAAAGTAGTTTCCAAGTGTTTTTTTTTTTTTTTGTAATTGGTAAAAATTATAGACACAAAGGTAAAAAAATTTATCAATTTTATTGAC
>CAIGRB010164284.1:136452-146761 GCA_903798255.1 Fraxinus quadrangulata
CACCCATCACCGACCTCTCAGCAATAGGCGGAAGTAAATCACGGTATATACCCAAGTTGATTAGGGTCCGTGCACTCTTTATACTATTAGCCCCAAGTGAGCATTCCTCCATGAATATTACATTACCAAACTGTTCCACCCACAAATGAGTATTATATCACTCAACTGCTCCATCCAGAATTCGAACTCCTCATCCTGAGGTTGCAAACCCAACAATGCACATTCTTTGCCAATTTGGATGTGCCACGGGGGGCAAAATTACTTGAATGCCAAATTGGTCAAGTTAGGTGCATTGACTGATTGACTTATGTATACTATATAATGTTAGTATAATTATACTATATTGATTTCCTTATGTAATTAATTTAAGTATCGTATTGCACTGTTTTCTTTGAAAATTGGCTCAAATCGATATTTACCTAGCTCAAATTGAGACATTCTAGTCGAACGTTATGTGTGGGCTATAATCTAGTGAGAAATTTTGCTATTTGTACATTTTGAGTTCAGATTTTAATGTACACGCAACAAGAGTGATATTCAAATTAGTGTAAACAAACAAACAAGTTGGCCAATAATTTGCGAGAGGCCAAAACCAATGGCGAAATGGTCAAACCTCGGTCCCTCAAAAATCACCTTTTCTGGTGTCCGTTTACCTCAGTGGGAAAAGGAAAATTGAAAAGTAGAAGAAACCAAGAAAACAGATGGTGGAAAATTGCATCCCTTCTTTGACCAGGCACTCAACTGTAACAAGATGATGAAATAGATAGTAATTGTTGTTCTTATAACTCCAGTCCACCTTCAAGTCTCCGTTCAAAATCAAGATCGAAGAAACTTGCGAATACCCCCAGTAACTATCTACTTATCTATCTCTATTTAAGCGGACTTTGTTTTCTTGTACGCATATATGTAGTTGTAAGCACACATCTGTTGGTGGGTTTGAATGTTTTGAACAAAGAGTTGAGGATTTTTCTTTCTGATTTTCCTTCAGTTGGCATGAAAGATATGATCCCCTTTTGTGATATCTGAGGTGGATTTCTTTGATTTTTCTTTATTCAATTATTGGATCGTGTGATTTTCTGATTTCAGGGGTGTATAATTGAGTTAACTCAAGTGGGTTTTTGTTCTTGCTATTCTGATTTCACGATTTTAATAAAAGGAAGTAGTTAACTCCGAGTTAAGCATTCATTCATCACTATTCACACTTTTTTCTTTCCTCCTAATTAGGTTTTTGATGTTGTTGGAAGTGGAAGCTGTTGTACTTTTGAATTGACTAAAATTCAATTGAATGCTTGTGTGTTCTCTTTATCTAATGAATTACCGTTTATTCACCGTATTAATTTCGTTTGATTTCTTTCTCGATTTCGAACTTGCAAAATCAAGCGTTGATATAAATAAGAAAGAAATTATCATCAACTTGTAAATTTTTTTCACCTTAAACTTCCTTTTCTTGTCTGCACTATTTTCCATCTTTAGTGTTGGAGACATCGGATATTTCTGCCTCTTAGTGGTACAATGGTCGTAGATGAAGTTGTTTTGCAATTGATTGTCTATCATTTGAAATAATCACTGTACTGTTCGGAATAATCCCTGTTAGTACTTTACATTCACCCCCTACGTATTGTTTTTACTCCACTTAACAGTTTTTCGAATGTTTAATCATAGTTCTGAATTTTGGTTTTGTTGATGTTGAAATTGTTCAGCAACCAAACTTATGAGGCGTGCCGCTCGGTGACTATTATAATATTTCCACGCGACACCTTAAGTTTGTTGACATATTTGTTTTATCTGGGATTATGGATGCTGTCTTCACAAGGATGGTCTTCAATTTTAGAGCCCTCCCTGTTCTTGCTACCTCTATCTGGTTACTCTTCAGTGGATCTTTCAGCTATGCTGCTCAGAGTGATGTTGACTGCCTCAGAGCTGTAAAATCTTCTTTGGAAGACCCAATCGGTTACTTAACAACATGGAATTTCAATAACAAAACTGAAGGTTTCATCTGTTCATTCATTGGGATTGAGTGTTGGCATCCTGATGAGAATAAGGTCTTGAATATCAAGCTGGGGAACATGGAACTTAACGGCACGTTTCCACTAGGTGTTGCTGGTTGTTCGTCCATGACAGGGTTAGATCTTTCTAGTAACAAAATCCGTGGAAATATTCCAAAGAACATCTCTGCTATAGTTCGATATCTGACGAGCCTTGATCTTTCCAACAACGAGTTATCTGGAGAGATTCCTGAAGATCTTTCCAATTGCACTTACCTGAATGTCCTCAAACTTAACAACAACCAGTTAACAGGTCAAGTCCCTGCACAGCTTGCTCAACTTAGCAGAATCAAGAATTTTAGTGTGTCAAACAACCGATTGATTGGGCCAATTCCAGGATTCTCAAAAAATGCTAGTATTACTTCAGATAGCTATGCGAATAATGCAGGACTTTGTGGCGATCCGTTGCCGACTTGCCAAGGCGCTATCAAGAAAACCAGCATTGGACCAATTGTTGGGGCAGCTGTTGGTGGGTTGACTCTTGCTGCTTTGGGTGTCTGTATTGGCATGTTCTTCTATATGCGCAAGGTGGCTAGGAAGAAGAAGGAAGGCGATCCTCTAGGCAATAAATGGGCAAAGAGTATGAAGGGTTCCAAAGGCATCAAGGCAAGATAGACCTATATCTTCTTGTAATTTCTGCTTGTACATATAATAACTATTAGCTATATTATTTTATACTGCCTGCTTATAAGATTTTTCGTTCCTTCTTTTTTCGTCCGATTTTTTTTTTCCATACGAGGAACGAATCACAAATAGTCGTATCTTCTTGTTTCAGCTTTCGATGTTTGAGAAGTCGGTTTCCAAAATGAAACTAAGTGATCTCATGAAGGCTACCAATGACTTCAGCAAAGAGAATATAATCGGGTCAGGAAGAACAGGGACAATGTACAAGGCAGTACTAGGAGATGGCACCTCTCTTATGGTGAAGAGATTGCAGGATACTCAACAATCGGAGAAAGAATTTGTGTCTGAGATGGCGACTGTAGGAAATGTAAAGCATCGAAATTTGGTTCCGCTTCTTGGCTTTTGCATGACTAAGAAGGAAAGACTCTTAGTCTATAAGCACATGTCAAACGGTACCCTCCATGATAAGTTACATGTTGTGAATGATGGCGAGAAACCTATGGATTGGCCATTGAGGCTTAAAATTGGGATAAGAGCAGCAAAAGGATTTGCATGGATGCACCACAGTTGCAATCCCCGTATTATTCACCGAAATATAAGTTCCAAATGCATCTTCCTGGATGTGGATTACGAGCCGAAAATTTCCGATTTTGGACTTGCTAGGCTCATGAATCCCGTTGACACTCATTTGAGTACTTTTATAAATGGTGAATTTGGGGACCTGGGTTATGTTGCTCCAGAATATACAAGAACACTGGTTGCCACTCCGAAGGGGGATGTCTATAGCTTTGGGGTCGTTCTTCTCGAGTTAGTTACTGGCGAGAAACCGATTTATGTGGCGAAAGCACCCGAAAGCTTTAAGGGAAATCTAGTTGAGTGGATTTCCCAACTCTCCAGTACCTCAAAACTTCAGGAAGCAATCGATGTGTCATTGACCGGGAAAGGTTTTGATAGTGAGCTTTTCCAGTTTCTTAAGGTTGCTTGTAGCTGTGTGTTGCCGGCTCCTAAAGAGAGGCCTACCATGTTTGAAGTGTACCAGCTTTTGAGAGCTATTGGACAGCATTATGACTTCACCACAGAAGACGACGTTTTGGCGATATTGGATAATGGCAATGCCGATCAACTAGAAGAGCTCATCGTTGCTCGAGATGTATAGGAGATCTATTAAAGAAAAGTTAAAACAAGATATAGTGGTGAGTCTATCCATAATCCGTGTAAATTATCTGTTCACGTTATTGGTTTTTCAATAATTTATACTTGCCATTAGATTACACATTCATAAATTTAAGATTGATGGTTTCAGCATAATACTATCAGGTAAATTGCTTATTTAGTGAAATGTACAGCTTTTTCCATTTTTTTGTTGGTTACTTTCTTTTGCTTCCTACTCTTATCACTGTTTTGTTGCTCAGAATGTATAAATAATATTAAACAATCTTGATCTTTTACAGGATTTTTTAAACTCATTTTGTGGATTTCACATGTAAGAAGATAAATGCTATTATTCAAAAATTATTTGAGTGTTCCAATACAAATTTTCTCTTGATTTATACCTGGACAAGGGATGGTAATAGGGTGGGACTGAGATTAAGTTGTCTTCAGTTCCTGAACCAATTTCTCGGTGAGGTGTGAATCCCAGCCCCATTTGAGATGGGATTGCATAGGGCATCTTGATTTGTGTGAAACACAGGATACGATTATAGTGAGATTTACTCTTGAGTCGAAGACTTATTTTCTTTCCTAGTAAAATAAGTTTAAAAGTTATTTGCATAGCTTTGAAGTTTCATGGTGTTTTCTGCCACTTTTTCTACCTACTTAATGTTATATCCTAGAAAAATGTCATTAGCAGTACGCGCGTTTGACACTTATTAGCATTTAAAAGTCATGGAATGAAGAAGGCTAACAAGTAGATATTACGTTCAAAATCACTTACTTTCATATTTTACGTCACTGAAAGGTGAAAATTAATCTGTTGAAAGTACATGAAACCAAATATTCTCGATCTAAATCTTCTTGCTACCGAGGAAGATTTGCATAAAGAATCTTCGGTAGGAGAAAGAAAAAAAGGCGGGATTGAGAAGTAGTTAAGGAAGTTGTTGGTCATGCGTGACGCGACTGACTTGATGCATCAATCGATTAGAAATCCATTCTCGTGGATTCGCATACTACTTGTCCAATTCAAATAAAAAAGCAGGCCGAGAAAATAAGAAATTGATAATAAACTGATATTAAAACAAATGTGCGGAAAATGTTTGGTTTAAATTATAAATATGTAAAAATGTTTTTGACGTTGGTGAATGAATTTGATGTTTGTGATATGTAAAATCATGAAAACTATTCATATATATAGAATTATAATCACCGTTACAATTACCATGCACGAAAAAAGGTGCAAATAAATCAAGCTAAAATGGCGTGAAACCTTTCAATATGACACCAGAATTCAAAACTCCAACGGGGTAAGTTTTTGTACTGGACAGCCTCCAAGTACTAAATCGGGCACTCGCACGGTTCGACAAAATGGCCATGGTAATTGCAACACAAGGTCAGTTGGCCGCCCAAGCCATTTTTCGACCTTCATCGTTTTGTTATCATTTCCATCACTTTCACAATCACTCCTCATTGTTAATTTGAACAAGTGACGGAGAGAGGGGTGGGCAGGGGTGGGTGGTGCCCTAGCCCAAGCTAGATTTTGTAAAAAATAAATAAATAATGGTTATAGCCCATTTTTTTTCACTGTCCAACGCAGTAGTTCCGTACCATTGAATCCTGACTTCATCCCTGATTTGAACAATATCCAACGGGGGCCGGGGGGGGAGGGGGCTGTATTATTTCTTCTTTTTTCATAATTTATAATTTTCTATACATTGTAGATGACTGGTGATCACAATGTTCTAAAAGTTGCATCTCATTTGTAATAGAGCACCAACCACTACTGCATCCGTAGCTTGTCTTGATGATTGATTATAATTTACCAGTTAAGGAATTATATCTATCGTGTAATCAAGTTTGAACAATCTTCATCATGTGACTGTAGTTTATTTACGAGTCGCTTTGCTTATTTGCAGGAGATACAAGAAACCCTCCTCCCTCCATCTGTCTCTGTCTATCCGAAGAAGAAAGTAAAATTGTCAAAAAGAACTCAATACAAATGGAGGAGTACAGCAACAGGACAACATTAGCAACGACTTCTTCTCCTCTACAAGTTTCAACAACATCAAGAAGGAGAATAGTGTAAAGAATTGTGTTATGCTGAATGGCAAAATTTTGAGGGATCTTCTTCTTCTTATTCTTTTTTTTTTTTGTTTTTTTCACATGGATATACGATTGGTTACTGTTAACACCTCATCCATAGTTATCTATTTATATTGGTCCAGGGCAATGCTTTCTAGCATTCCACTTGATGTGATTATAGGTTGAGTTTTGGGAACTTAACCTAAATATGTGAATCAAGCCCCTCATGAGGCAGATTATCGATGTGGATTGCAAATCAGGCCCCACATGATGAACGTGAACTATTAAAAGAAGAATTAATGTTATTTGCAATCGCTCACTATCGTAGTAGTGATTTGATGCATACATGGCATACAAGTGACAATAACGACTGCAAATAACGTTATTCTTAAAATAAAATAGGAGACAATACTCAATAGCATTAATGTCACTTTTTTTCTAAACGATTTTCCAAAAAAATTTCTATATGTGCTCAAAACAATTTCTCAGTTTTAAAAGTAACTTTGATTTTTCAAACGAACCTTACAGATGATGAGTTGGCCTGTGTTGGGCCTAGGCGACCAATCCCGTCTTACACCCCTAGTAGAATTTCCTTCGTCATACACCATAGTACAGGTTCTTGATGCTTTTCTCCTTCCCCTATACATTTGTTAATCATATGTACCAAATCTTAACTACAACATTGCACCTCAAACAAACAATTGATTGTCACCAACAGCTTGCAAGGATAGAAACTCATCTCAGGCAACTATTCAAAGAATAAATATATTAAAAACAAGCACAGTTGAAACCTTGTTACATACTTTATAATCTATATTTTCCCGTTATTTTAAAATTCTAGGCAAAACAAATGCAAATGCCATGGTATATTCTACTGTATCAAAATGAGAAGGTTTCTCCAATTTTGGCAAAAGGATCCTGCTTGTACTATATTTTTATTTTGGCAGTTCCATATCTTGTTGACAACCCCTGTGCAAGTTACTAATATCAGCCTTAGCAGGTGATGTGCCTTCAGGTCTTTCAGCTGTTCGGCCGAAGTATGCTAAAAACTCTTTGTTTCCATCAGCTCCCTTCAATGGAGACTCAATCCAACCTTTGCACTGAAATCCAAAATCTTGTACACCGTTTATGATCTTCTCAAGAACCTGTAATCACAAATGCATATGAATTATTTTTATATACTTTCCTGGCAAAGATGATGACTATAGTTATCTGATTTTCAGCAGCTCCTCTGTTTCTTTTCCAAGAATTTCCAAGTTGCTAGATTAAGATTTTAATGGTCTTCTTTACTCTAAATACACCATTAAATCTAACTAGCAATGAAACGGGCTGCACTGTCAAATTACAAATCCTCAATGTTACTTGCAGCCAGTCGAAAAGCTTAAAGCACTAAATGGACAGCACAGGGAAATAAATAGTCTGCTTTTAAGAGCAATATTTGGAAGAGAGATGCTACTCTTACCGGGGGGTGAGGGTCCGGTCAGGGGGGTTGTCAACCCCCCCGGTAAGAATAGAAAAACCCTATTTGGAATCTGTTGTTTACACCAACATACAATTTAGAAGGGCCGGGGGGGGGTAAGTAATAAGAAGTCGAGCAAACATTACTTCCTGATGAACCAACGGATCTCTCACAATCCCACCACGTCCCACCTGAAACGGAATGGAAATTCAGAATTTCTTATATATATAATGACAATAGCAGATGGACCATGTAAAGGGACAACTATAACTCTTCAATTAATTATGCCTTGGACTAGAAATGCTACAAAGTTCTTCATTAACTATTGACAAAGCCATACAGGTTTAACAATCATATGGATTCTATAACAATCATAAGGGACCCGGGCCAAGAGAAGCTTAAAGCAACCAATAAAGAACAAGTAAACTTGCATACTTGGCCTCTGCGTGCCTCAAATTGAGGTTTAATCAAAGTAACTAACGTAGCTTCTTCCTTCATCATGCTAACTACAGCAGGCATAACCTGCAAATTTGTGATCAAAAGTAACAAAGTGAAAATAAGCAACATACTAGATTCACAAGATTGTAATTAGATTGATAGTTTGCCTAATAATATAGCAAAAACGAAAGATGACTCCTTTTCCAGACTACAATCATTCATTTCATGTAGGAACGAAGGATGAAGTAAAAAATACAGTGAGCAGAAATATGTCTTCAAGAAAGCTTACCATTAGTATGGAAATAAAAGAAAGGTCCAAAGTAACCAGATCAACCTTTTGTGGGAGTTGAGTAAGATATCTTAAGTTTGTTCTTTCAATAACACATACACGATTATCATGACGGATTTTGTCTGCCACCTACAGAGAAAACAATAAAGTAATTTTTTGGATTACTTATAACCATACATGCAACCACGCTTAATAGTGCAGAAATAGTGATATGATTCCCATATCTTATATTTTGACACCTAAATAAGTTGATGTTTCTGAATTGTCTTTTTATGTAGTTTTAGTCTGATGTATTTGTATGATGGCTTGCCTAAGAATATCATATTCAGCGGAAAAGATTGCTAACTCATGATGAATGCTAAATCACTGTCAATTAACAAACTGGAAAGCTCCTATTCACTTCATTTTGTGTAATTAATGGACAAAAAAATAATTTAAAAAAAAATTCAAAACAGCAGCTTGACCACAAGAATTTGTTTTTGAAGTCCTACCTGTCCGTACCCTACATCAACACCATAAACAAATGACGCACCAAACTGAAGCAAGCAATCCGTAAATCCTCCAGTAGACAGACCTGAATCCAAAGCAACTTTTTCTGCTACATCAATCTCCAGTTGTTCTATGGCAGCCTCTAACTTGTGTCCTGCTCTGCAGTATAAATTGGTACCAAGAGTAAAAAAAGTTGCAATGGCTTCTCAAATATAATACAGATACAAATATCATGTTCAAAGATTCAACCAAACGTCGTTTTGAGGAAGTAATCACCTACATACATATTTGGGAACTTCAGCCCTGATCTCTAAAACTGCTTTGTCAGAGATGGGAGTTCCACATTTGCTCACCACTTTTCCATCAACTAATACTTTACCTGAGCATGAATACAAGAAGGCCATAAGAAGAAGGGACAGAGCAAGTGAGCTATAATCAGCTTCAGTCGTCAGATATATTAATATCCACAGTAAGGTGAAAACAAAAGGGTAAATCTACAAGTCCTAAACCTCACAAGTATGAGAGGACAGACATTATAATCTGCAGATGAAACTTGGGAGGGCTGACATTTAAACAAAAGTTCAAGAACGTATGAATAGACAATTGAACATAGAACAGACACCCATCAATTTACCAAAAAAATAGATAAAAATTATCTTAAAAATACGCTACCACAGTAATTGATATGCTTATCGGAAAAGTTAACCTAACTATTGGTAATATTTATCTTCATTTTCCCAAATAAAAAAACAGTTTCTAAAAAGGAAAGCCATTTTCAAAGCCTAATGTTGATTTGCTTGTATGCATAAAATTAGTGAGTGAGGGAGATTGAGGTGTGAATTTGTGTCAAAGAAGTACTTGAGAATATCCATGTCCAATCATAGATGAACATTTGTTGATCTATTGAAATTTAAAACATTAAAAGGCAAAATATACTTAACATTATAACTTCAGAAGTTAGAATTACATTATGCAGTATATAAAATGATAATATGATGTTCACCCTTCCATTTACCCTTTAAAATGCAGGACATTTCAAAGGTAAAATTATTTTTCTAGTTTAATAATGAAAAGCGAGTTTTTACCATAACCATTGACAATCCACTCATAGGAATTTTAAGCCCTCCATGTGAAAGATGAATCAAGGAACAAATCTTGATGCACAAAATATTCTAGAAGACCATCGAAAAATAAAGATCACTATGACCTACCTTGCAAGATCCACGACTGTATGAATGTTCGACTATATTGCTGAAATTTTTCAAGGCATACTTCATCCAATCTTCTTTTCCTGAAAAACCCATATCGATAACAAGATACTATCATGGTAACAATAAAAGCAATAAGCTATACAGCAATATAGAATAATTACTTTTTCTGCACCCGAGCCATTTCTGATTTTGTTGCAGCAAAACTTCTGAGAGGAATATGCACATGGGCCTTGTTCCATCTCACTGATTAATTGTAGCAAAATTAATCCACAAAAAATTTCACGAGCATAAATGTATATGAACGTGTTGCTAATGAAAATTAATCCAAAACAAATTCACGCCCTATCTGTGAGTCCTTGAATTTCACTAGGCTCGGATGTACAAAGCTAAAACGTCAAGCCAACATAAGCAAGTTTTTTTTGCAGCAGTTGAAACTGTAGAAATTCATGTTTCAAGTAACACTTTGAATGCAGATACACTGCAGCATTATTATTTCGAAAAAAAAAAAAAAAAAACCATA
>CAIGRB010164298.1:4393-18852 GCA_903798255.1 Fraxinus quadrangulata
TTTTAGTTAATATATTTTTAATTACAAGTTAGTTTTGAAGAAAATATGTCGGTTGGAAATAATTATTTTATAAATGGTAAAATTGGAAGAAAATATAAGAAACGGTGAAAATTCATTAATTTGTTGGGTTGAGATAACCGGTCAAAATTACACTGCACCAATTTTGGGTGGTTTTTAAACCATCCAAAATATGTGCTCAAACAAACTAGCAAACATCGATTTTTTAAGCCCCTCATAAACAGTGCGACCCAAAATCAATTAAAATCGATGAAAACAAACCTCACAAGCAAGCCCTTATAGTCACTTTAGCTTGACTTTGTTGCCTTGGGTTGCTCAAGTGTAACTCAAGGAGATTTCAAGATCATCGAATGTGTCACTCTTCAAAAATCCATTTTATCTCTTGCTCCATGCTAAGGGGTTTGTCTTTTTCTTTTTTATTTTAATGAAAACAATCTTCACCTCTTGAATGTACATCTCTTTAGCTTAGACTGCATGTTTACCTTTATCAACCATATCCATTGTTGTGAAAAGCGGAGGAGATACCGACTTAGTCTAACACCAATTATTGGAGAAAATAAGATATTATAGCCACAGTATGAAGTAATTGATCACAAGAACACATTAATAAATAATTTGCAGAGAATTATGATTTTATTATAATATGGAGAAAGAATACAAAAATTTTGTATTTATGATTTGTCTAACTTATAAAGGAGATAAACAAACCTCCAACATGGTTAAACCAATCTATAATGAGGTTAACAATCCATAATGGGGTAAAACCCACCCAACAGAGAATAGTTAAATATGTATACAAGGAACAATCCTAATCTTAGAAATAGAGTTGTAGATGAAATAGAATGTTCAAAAGTTTTCTTATCTTGATCTCTTCAAGTCCAACACAAATTTCAACTCCCATTAAAGCTTCGAATAGAATTTCAACTAGAATTTGTCAAATAGGTTTCGAATAGGATTCCAAAAGCATTCCAAATAGAACTTCTCTTACTATGCACTTTAATTAGAATTCACAATTATTTTCAACAAAAAATTCGAGTCACACCCAAATTCTAACATTGACCTTGATTATGTTTCTCATTTCCTCAGTCTTGACAAGTCTTTTATCTTTCACTTGGACTGACAATTGGATTAACTTCCAAAACCTCTTAAAAAGCTTTTCCTTGAATTTCTTTTAAGGTCTTCACTTTGTAGCGTATCCAATAAAGATGTAGTTGTGTCTCAATATTTCTAGAAGCACAAAATACCTCTTTCTCATCCTGCACCAACAATGTCAATAAACCCTGTGATAAACCAATAAGAGGGTTTATTGACATGTCTATAAATCTCCACGTTAAGAAGGGTCGGCCCAAAATATTAGGTGCCTCTGAATCCTTGGGCATGTGAAGAACTACAAAGTCATTGGAAAAACAATACCCACTCTCATCACTAGATCTTCCACCACCCTTAATGGCTTTTTCATTGATTGGTCTGTCAACTAGATAGTAATATTTGCTGGTGTTGCTTACCAAGTCCCAAACGCTTGAAGGTGGAAAGAGGCATATGCTTTTGACCATCCCATTGGTCTTTGCGACGCAATACGATGGAGTCTCGCATAGATAAAAAGCATTATCCACGTCCAATTGAGCAAGAATTGCTTACATCTTGATCTACCACCAAAAAAAAATCTATTATTGTGATCTAAAAATGGAATTTCAAATTTCATAGCTGTCATCTTTGAAACAATCGATCTTATTCAAGTCTCGCTTTAATAATAGGTTTAGACCTCCCAAGAAACCGTCAAAAAATCTTGGCTCTAATTCCAATTTGTTGAAATCCGAGCCAATTAATAAAGATTTGAAAATAAGAGTAATATAAAAAATAATGAATCACATAAAAATACAAGATTTATGTGGAAAAATGAGAGATTTCTTATACCAAGAAACGAAAATTGTATTTACAAGATTTGATACTCTCAATTTAAATCTAAACAATTTTATCAAATTTCTAATGTATATAACAATGATTTACTATTATGTTGAGTTTATGAAGAACCTACACCACATGGAGTATATATATAGAGGAGTTCAATACAAGTGTTTTGGATGAAATATAACTTAAGAAATGAGTCAGAACCGAAAAAGGATTTTGACCCGGATAATACTGTCTCTCGAGCACTAGGTGGGCGGTAGCTTCGTCGCTCAAATGAAACGCTGCGTCAAATGGACACCAACTCTCTGTTCCTTTTTCACCCTTGATGCTCGAGTGTCAAGCTAGCGAAATTGTGACAAACGTTTCTTCACCAAAGCTCCAAAACCCAGTCTTCAATTATTCAAAGTCCTTTTACCAATCAAACTTTCAATTATTGTTGAACACTGATCCATTTTTCAACTGAGTTTTCAAACCAAGAAGACTCTTGTTCCTTTTATCACTTTACCAACCCAATCCCAATCTCAATAGAAACTTAAGTCATACTCTAACAAATACCAACATGCTACTTCAAACGATCACATCGACAACACATCACTCGTCATACTTCTCTCTCTAAAACTTATTGGACTCCTTGATTGGTTGGTTGGAATGACAACATTCGAGTACAAAATTCGTAAGCGTACAGGATCGTTAATAAGTAATAGAATTGATGAGTTAAGAGTTATCATTCCACGGTGAATAAATTCAATTCAAGTTCACTAATTTCGTAAGGAATTCGAATTATGTAAACAAACATATTTGATTTTTATGATTATTCTAAATTAACCTAAAAAAATATGTAAAAATATATATTTTTTAATCAAATTATAGATGTTTATATCGGATTTCAAATTCACCCATTGCTATTTAATTCAATTCTTGATTTGTAATATAGTTCTAGCCATGCGTTCTTAATAATCGATAAAACTATAATATATAATTTTATTTTCTAAAACTAATTAAATATATCCTAACCATGACCCAAATATATTCCTAACCCAAATTCGAATTATTAGAATATATTAAAATTTATATTATCTATATGATTGCACACGTGATAAGTGTTATTCCTAAATTAATTCCACATATGTTAATTTTATCACGTTCTAGATTTATTGTGAGTCTCCTAACGCTACAATAAACAACTAATTAACAATTGGTAGTCAATCAATTAAATAATGCAATGAGTATACAAAATTAATCAAAAAACACAAGAATTAAACTAAACTACTAGTCTTGAATTAAAACAAATAATAAATAGGGTTCATCTTCATCCAATACAAAAAGGAATCTAGTCTTGCATATTAATATATAAATTACAATATCACCAGAATCATGAAATAATTCAAAATATGTTGATTTTTCAAGTCCAATGTTGAATTCTTTAGAATCTTGATGTAATTGACTTTCAATTCCTTGTAAGGGATTAATATTTTCTTTCAAAATATAGTAATTGGCCTCTTGTTTTTGATGAATTTAATTATACTATTGTGTATGAAGAGGCAATAGAGATTTTTTTTTTTTTTTCAATATATAGCCCTCGTTCTCTGTTTATAAGAGCCAGAAAATAGGTTAAAATTACGTCAAATTTGGGTTCCAAAAGAGTTAGAATCGCAAAAGGAAACTGCCGATTCATCTGCAAAAATTACCCTAAGCGGTTCTATTCGGTTCGTCCCTGAGCAGCTTTCAATATTTTGGCCATAACTTTCTCTACACATATCCGATTGATGTGATTCAAAATGAATTGGAAAGATAATTCAAATTGCTACAATTCTTCAAGAAGTACAATATTTCCATTTTGTACGTTTGCTATCAAAAAAATTGGTCTCAAGTTGAGGCTAAAAATTCAGAGCATACCTTCTTCGGCTAGAAATTGATTTGTGCACATTAATCGAATTAATATATGGATTAATTATTGTGCCTCTCAATTCAACTAAAATCCAATTTAAATTGGGCTTTATTAGAGAGAAGTCAATATAACGAATGCATGAATTTTATAGGTGCATGAGAGCATCTCCAATGGTTATATCATATTTACATTAAATTTGGTGTAATATCTCAATGGTTACGCCAAATTTGCTATAACTATTGAAGATGCTTTTAACACCAAATTTCACATAAAAAATAATGAAAAATATAGATGAAACAAAAATTTGGTTTAAAAGAAAATGGAGGGTGAAATGAGGAATAATGAATTACACCAAAATTTAGTTTAAATGAAGGATAATTTTATTCAAATCACAATTTTTTATTTTTTCACCACGTTTTAATTACATTTAAAGTTTTTAGTTTTTGTTCATTATAGCACTTATATCCGTAATAATTTTTCATGTCATTCTTATTTTCATTCTTTCCATTAGATAACACATTTGTATTTGATAACAATTTAGTCTAAAAGTCCGTTGAAAACGACTTATTTTTCTATCATATTTTAAAACAATAAATAAACAAAAAGTGTGAAACAATATTTTTCTCTCATTTGAAAGTCTGAAAACAAAATATTTTTTAATATAAATCATTATCAAAGACGAAATGTTCTAATTAATTGCATATTAAAGAGAAGAACTCGATAGAAAAAACTAAGGAAATAATTGCTACAATGAGCAAAAATTGAGGAGATTAAAATATTGTGTATCAAATAAAATTTATGGTGCAATCAAATTTGGTGTACCATTATATATGATAGATGCAATTTTTAAATGACAATTAATAACAGATAAATGAAACATTAAATAATAAAATCAAGTTGCAACAAAATTCTAAAGACAAAAATAAGTAAAGTATTCTTGTTGGGCTCAAGCCGAATTCTTCAAGTGGTGTGCAGTCTAACGACCCATTTGATTGAAGCTTTCGTTCAAGTTATACATTAATTAATTTGGCAGTCTTATTTCAGTTTCCATGTCGTCATTATTCACAGTAAACTAGAGATGAATAATAATCAAACAAATATTTTTAAGTACCTATAAACTATGAGTCCTAGAGATCAAACAAATGGTACCTTCTTGCTGACGATCTGTCATTAGAAAACCGTTTTCAAGCGTAGAAGTTGAAGTTTAAAAAAAAAAGGAAGACGAAGTTCATATTTCAAGCACAAATTTCACCTTGGACGTCACAAAACTAATAGTAATAAAATCCAGATTTCCCATTCATTCCACAAAGGTAACATATAACATTCTGTCAAAACTAACAAAAAGCAGCTCATCTGCAAAGGGGATCGCACAAGCTAAACGTCATTCTTGCTATTACATACGCCAAACCAACCAATATAAAGACAGAGAATAAACACCTACTGGCTACCGCTAATTCACTTCTTCTTTTTAGCTGGTGGTTGATCCTCCTCTTCCTCTTCATCTTCTTCCTCCTCCTCTTCATCCTCCCCGTCCTCATCCTCGTCGTCATCGTCATCATCTTCGTTGTCACTCCCATCATTTCCATTAGCCTCAGGATTACCCTCGGGATCCCCTTCTTCTTCATCGTCTCCCCCTTCTTCACCACCTGAGAAGTCTTCATCACCATCATCATCATCTACTTGCTCATCAGCATCTTCACCATCATCTTCACCATCATCCTCTGTATCACTTCTGTCTTTATTTTCGGGCCCAGGATTTTCCCTTCTACGAAGCTCATTCAAGGGAAACCTACAGAATTCGTAGGCATAATTTATTTTATATAATTCTCAAGGTATTGTATTATAACGAAAAACAACAATTACCTTTTCTCAATCAAGTTTGGTACTCCATCTACATTGTTCAACAGAGAGTCTATCTGTTAGCATTATTTCCACTGTTAGGGAAAATCAAACAACCTATGACAGCCACAAAAGCATTTAGCTATATTTACACTATTCCTACGTAAACAGCTTGGTCCGAAGAGAAACCGATCCACAAGTACAATTTGGTCAATAAGTAGCACAAAAGAAACTACCAAAAAAATTAGTTATTTGGACAATTTCAAACTTTCAGATAGAGATACAAAACTCAGGATCAACAAATTCAGAAAGAATTCACTTTCAAGAGAGTCATCGGCCAAATTTAAAATAACACGTGAATTTAAATGTCAGGATTAGCAACCGTAGGAGAACAAGTAGGGGATGTGAGAAATTCATTCATTTAATAGTAGAGCAAGAAGATGTTGGAAAGCAGCATAAAACAACAGGACTCTCTATCATATGGTAATGTCTACAAGAACTTGGATTATCTTTGAAATAACAAAGTTCGACCCAACTAACACGTAGAGGAGGGTGAATACGAGTTTTACGCGGAATTTAAATTTATTAGTATTTAAAGCAAAAAGTCACTTTAATTATTTAATCCAAATGAATTCACATGCAAATCTAACCTATATTGTATTGCCACGGTTTATAATTTGCATAAAGTAAATAATACCAATAATTGATTACGAAGAAAAAACCCTTCGCAAAGGATAAAA
This sequence comes from Fraxinus quadrangulata, assembly GCA_903798255.1. Taxonomy (NCBI): domain Eukaryota; kingdom Viridiplantae; phylum Streptophyta; class Magnoliopsida; order Lamiales; family Oleaceae; genus Fraxinus; species Fraxinus quadrangulata. Next base: position 10,787 of record CAIGRB010164298.1, read on the forward strand.
AACTCAAGACCAAACCAGTAAAATCCACTATAGACAAATTGACTTATAGTACGGTCCAGACTCGACCAACTCCTAGTACACTCTGACCTACTTCCCTGAGCTTCTAACCTTCCGCAATCGTCTATTTCCTATGGATCACCAGAACTCCTTGTTCTTGTCCCATCATAACTCCGGTTTCCTTCCTCAATTTTTAGAACTCTGACAGATTATACTGAAGTAGGTGGTTTGGTGTTTTGACAATTTGGGCGGATATTTTCCAAAGTGTGGTTGAAAGATCTCAAGGTATAGAATTGATGTAGGACCTTCAACAAATGTTTGCTAGGAAGAATATAATAATCAACCAATAGTATGGACGGAATATAACTTGGGTATATATAGTAGAAGGTGTTTGGGGTTGTTTAGGACTCAAAAGGCTGTTTAAATCGCAAAACATATTTTTCCAAAATATCACCGCCGCTCGAGCGCTAAATGAAAGACAGGTGCGCCACGCAAGCAATGATCTAGCACAAGGCGGGCGACAATGGTCCAGTTGAATTTTTCCAACGTGGCGCTCGAGTGCTGAAGGGGGGTCAGCTAGCTATATTCCGGCTACTTTTTATCTATTCCATACTCAAACCCAATAATTCCTAATTGACTTATACAACCTTCCAAATTACTCTTTTGACTTTTATAACTCTTTTATAACTATAATTTTATCTAAAGAATATTCAATTACAATAAAACCTAACAATCTTTACCAAAAAACTAATATCCAAAAACATTAAAACCAAATAGATTAAAGTACATCACTGCAAAAAACAATGCACCAAAAACTAGGGATTATATTTACCTAAAGCAAAATCACAATTCTGGAAATTTTTTACTTCTTAATCCCACTAACTCTAGCATTTACTTTCAAAAGCTATTTGTTGAGATGAAAACACCAAGCTTCCATCATTCTTTTGAAACTGTTAAGAGATTTATTCTAGATGCGCAGGATGAAAATTAAGCATCTACAAACATGTAGCAAAACTTATCCACACTGATCACATATCACAATTTCTCCCAAATGTCAACCAAACCTACCGAATCCAAAATATTTGTATTACCAAATAACAATTTAATGATCCATTGAATACAGTAAACAGAACAAAAAGAAAGTAAAAATGGAAAATCTTTCATTTAGGCGTTTTCTTCTTATACTCCTTTTGACAGTGCTAATAATGGGGAAACAATTTTTTCTCAAATGATTTATATAACCAAATAAAGCGAGACACTTCACACCATTACAAACCCCAAATAAATAAGACAGAGGAAAGTGCTAAGATTCGAAAAACCTAAAAATAAATTCTCATTTTTCTTTGAAAAATATAAAATTGGAGAAATGGTGAACAAAACCCTATAAGCAAAATCCTTAAACTACCGAAAAGAAACAATATAAAACATCATTATATTAAAAATTTGCTAAGAATGTGAATAAAAAAGTAAAAATTCTAAGAAAAAAATTTATATACCAGAAGGCAGGCCAGAGATTTTTGAGCAGCCAAAAGGGTTTGAACAGCTACTGCTTCCACAAATGAGCAGGCCATTAGCTCCTCCCTCAAATTACTCACATTAGAGTTCAATTTACTCACCTCCATTTTTTCTCAAGAATTGCCTAAATTACTGTAAAATAAATAAAAATAAAAAATACCGGGGTTTAAAGGTAGTATGAGTGCTTTTATAGAGGGAGGGAGAGGATTCTAGGGTAGGGTTGATTTTCGATTTATGAAAACGGAAAATTTCAAGAAGGGTATATATGAATGAGTTTTAGGATTTGTGGGTATAAATTTAATTTCATAATTCTTAAGGGCCTTGACTTTAATTACTGTAAAGTTTTTGAAATTATATTCTAGGTGCGTCAGATGTGTCATTAGATCGTTAAAATTTCGTGCAGTTAATTGTGAATTGGCTGTGTGATACCCACGTCAATATTCAGGAACGGATCGCTGGATCCGGGCCGAATCGGGTCTCTTTCCTAGACCCGATAACCCAGTGGACCAGCAACTAAGCCTTGTTTGGAATAAAACAATTTGATTTATAAATAAATAAAAATAAGTAATGAATAAGTTTATAGTATTTATTGATTTGTTAGAATATATGATTCTATATGAAGTTTGATTATTTATAAGTTACTCGAACGAGGCTAAATGATGTAAAATTATAATATCTTTGTATTAAAAAGATTACATAAATTAATTATTTCATTTATAAGTTTAACTAAGCCCTCGTTTGGCCCCATTAAAATTATAATACATTTTTTCTCTTTTTTCTTTTCAATCACACATTTTTCAATAAAATAATATTACATTAAACCCAAAAACCCTTTTTTTTAACCACCCATTATTCAAAAATACACTATTCAAAAATTGTAATACCAAATAATGGAGGCCAGGGTCTAAAATATTTCTAAAATAATCGGTCGAGTTGAGATAAGATAAGAGAATTGTCAAAAAAGGGGTTGGCTGCTGAAAATGAGCTTGGATTTGTCGTTAAGCTTCCATTTTTAAGCACAGTTAGATGCTACAAAATTTTCGTCCAGATAGCTATTAAAGTATATTGGATCGAGATTCATCTTAAAAGGTCAATCTTGGTTTGAAAATACCAATCTCAAAATTTTACTACTTACTAAGCTTGTCGGATTCTCATACAATATTGAGTCTTGTGATTCCATTTTAAAGTTGACAATATTATCCTCACACTGCAATCATGTCCACTTAAAGAAGGAATCCAATGCAACTGGTTGAGTAAACTCGTCGACTGGGGCTCATTCAAGTGTAGTCACGGTCTCAAAATGATCACCAAAGGTCAATGAATCTCGAGTTGAATCTTGCATATAACTTGATTGTATTCAACACTTTAAAAGACAACAATGCAACTTGTTTTATTATATGTAAGAGTCAATACTGTTTAATTTACATTACTTTAAACGATCTGTCGAAATACATATTTGATAATCTTGCAACATCTTAAACATTGCATGTAATTTCATTCCTGAAAAAAAAGATGCTATGTAAAGCGTCCCATGTATGAAATACTGTCTGAAAATCTTGAAATATCAACAATTTTTGCCTTGTAAAATTTGGAAGCAAGATCCTGATCCTGATCATAATGGTGGGACGGAAGGATTTCCAAACTGCAATGCATTGATCAATCAATAATTAATGCAATAATCAGAACAAAATTGGACACGACAACTGATAAATTTTGTCACGTCTCTCTTTTTTAATCACGTCTAATTCTATTTGACCATATGATAGTATAAGCAAATGTCAAACCTCATTTAGTATGACGCTTAAGTCGTCATCCTGATTAATGAAATCGTGCTGATTATCGCTGCTGGAAATCTCCTCAATAAGCTCCTTCGACAAGATCTGCATATTTCCTAGACATTCATTCATTTCACTGTTTGCTTTGCCACCAAAACTAGTCATATTTGCTGCATCAAAGTGCCCCGAAATTCGAATGATGAAAAGTTTAATTGCATACGTGAATATTATCTACTAATAAGGATCCCAGTGTATAAAACACTAATTCTACATGAAAATTTTGTAACTTTGACAGACGAAGACGAGGAAGAGATGAATACCTGGCAATGGACATTCGACCTGCTCGAGCAACAAATCAGGTTGAGAATTCAGAACTTGATTCGAAAAACCTCTGGATATTTGATAAGGAGAGTAAAGATGGTTGAAGGCACTAGGAGATTGTATATACGGCGCAATTTCCACGACAGGGAGGCTATAGTACTGACCAAGGTTTCCAGAAGTCGAAGAAGAAAAACCTGAGTTGAAATATTGATATCCAGGCATAAAGCAAGGAATCTGAGTCGAATTGGCCATGTAATCATTTCCGAGAAACGGACTAGGCATGGCTTGCTGCATTTGATTCATCACTTGAGAATGTAAAAGATTTTGTTGGAACTGAAGTTCATTATTCAAAGTTTTTGGATTTGCAGAAAAGGAATCTGATATCCCGGTGTTCACAAAATATCTACTGATAGGATTCATTTGTTCAGCATTACTGATTCCGTACCCTCCTCCGCTGTTAGAACGAGTAACACTAGGTCGACCGGAGTTACTAGTTGATGCAGTGAAATCAGCATCAGGAAAATGTTGTATTGTTCTATTCGTATCGATGTCCTGTCCCAATGTTTTTCTTTGCTTCGCCAATATTTTTCTGTACTTCTGAAACACCCGTAGGACTCAAAGTGAAACGATGAACATTATATCCACACAAAGGCAGAATAAAATTAGAAAGAATAAAGTTGAATAAATCACCTGGAGATGACTCCCTACATTCTCCCGAGTTAAACCTGGTTCGTCCATAATCTCGAGTATCTTGGTTGGAATTATTTCTGCAGATGACATGATTAATTATACGATGAAAAGCAGAACATGAATATTGAACAGTACAGTAGACAAGATTTTAGTTTCATTTTCTTCCTTAATATTGTAGAGTACTAATCAAGTCAAGAGAAGAGAGCTATACTCACTGCTGTGAAGATCTACTTGCAGTTGCTGAATCGCATCGAGAAATTTTCCATGCAATTGTCTAGTCCACGAAATTCTCTTTTTCGTATGTTTCTTTCGAGAAGAAGCTATTTGGTCGGATCGAGACATTTCATCCTCTTTCTCCATGTTTCTCTCCTTATAATCTTCAGTAGGCAACGATTGTACAACTGTCTCCCGAGTTTCAATGCTCGATGGTGGATGATCATATTCAGGTTTCTTAGTTACATACTCCCAAAGTTTCCTCAAATCCTCTATTTTAACAGGCTTTTCCAGATAGTCTTGTGCTCCGTGTTTTACGCCCTTCACCACAGTTTGCGGGTCGCTATTCGTAGATATCACTACAAGGAAAACCGATACTTAAGAGCGAACAAAAAATGGATAGAGACACGTTCGAAAAATTATATAGAGCTTGCGGCGTGTCTTACTTATGACAGGAATGTCGGTCTCGAGACGTATAAGCTCTAACAGCTTAAAACCATCAACATCAGGCATTATAACATCCGTAACTACAATGTCGAAGTTATCTTTGTTCTCCTTCAGTATTGAAAGAGCTTCAAGCGCACCGGTTCTCGCAGTAACTGCAATGGACATAATCATATCAGTTTGGAACAGAAACCATAATCGAATCGAGAAAACAACTGGAATCTGATTTAAGAAACTCAATTAAGATTTTCTAATCGACACCAGACCAGATTATTTTCTCAATACGTAGGATGCAAAATAAGAATAATTTTACGCTGTATACGATCTTATAAGGTGTAACATACCTTCATAACCACATTGTTGGAGGCCAACGACAAGCAACTTCAGGCAAACAATGTTGTCATCGACAGCAAGAACTCGTAAGCCGGTCTGGAAGTTGTTACTTTTTTTCATCTTGTTCTCCAGTAACAGGTTTCTGTTTCAGACGCACTACAGAAAAGAATGTCTGGTAATAATCATCTGTTATGGATTATGGACGAGATTTTTTGGGTTAGAAATTTTCTGGGTTCGCGAAGCTTTTATACAACTTTGGAAGTAAGGCTTTGAAGATTTTTGGGGAAATTTTTGGGTTTGTTATGGAAACCATGGAAGGGTTAGAAAAGGAAAGTAGATGTTTCCATTTTAAGGTTGCTTTACTTGTAGCATAAGCAGCAACGGATAACTATTGCAATGTTAATTAATGCAAGTCATGCAAAGTCATTTTTACCCCCGTGATCTCGCCAAATTCCCTAGCTTTCCTTAATAGGTGTTTGGTAGGGATTAAAATTAGATTTTTAGTAAATTATGATAGAAGTTTTTGAAATGTGTGGTTGAAAAGCTGTGAAACCCATGAAATATGTGATTAATATTGATTGTTTGATTTAGATTTAGATTAAAATTTGATTTTAATCCGAAACAAACGGACCTTAATTTGAGTCTCCTCTCCCTATTCCATCTTCTTTAGTGGTTATGTTAAATTGATCTCTTGAATGGTAGATTTTATTTGAAGAATTTGTTTGGTTTAACATAAGCCATTGTTTATTGTAGATTAAAATCAAATTTTTAGTAAATTTTGATAAAAATTGATAGAATTTGTGGTTGAAAAGTTGTGAATCTCATGAAATGTGTGATTAAAATTAACTGTTGACTTTGACTTGAAATTAAAATTAGATTTTAATTTGTACCAAACAGGGACTAAATCAAAGTTAACAATTAATTTTGATTACATATTTTATAGATTCTATAACTTTTCAACCACACATTTTATCCAATTTTATCAAAATTTACTAAAAATATGATTTTAATCCTTATCAAATCGGAGCTTAGAAAAATGGACTTTGCTAGGGGTACATAAAATTTTATATAATGGTTCACATAATTACATGTGGCACAGATCTAATCTTTAATTCAAATCTCACACTTTCACATTAACTACCGAATAATTGCCACATCACATTATGTACCCTTTTATGTATATAAATTATGTACAACAAGCTATTCCTAGAAAAAGTTACAAAGAAAGGTGAAAATAATTTTTTTTTTAATGTGATTAAAAAAATTACGAGAGATATTGAAAAATCGATTTCAAGCAACAACGTAATTTGTCGTTGAGATTATACATTCATTTTTTACAATTGTCATGGTATTGAATTTTTCTGTGTAGGTGGTGACGGGTTAAGAACGTATGTCGAAAAGATTACGTTTCTTTTGCTTTCGATGGATGGTGGGAACATTGTCAAAATAATTGCTTATTTTCAACTTTTATGAATAATTGCTTATTCATAAAAGTTCTTATTTATTCTAGAACTATCATCTCTCGTGTGAGTCGGCTCAACAGAATTTTCTACTTTAAAATGGATATTTTTTTTCTTTATATATGTACACAATTAGGGATGGACAACTATATATAGAAAAAATTCCCCATAAAAAAGTTTATTTTCTCAAATAAATAATCTCTTTCCATATAAAGTTTTCTTTATTTTTTTTGGGACGGGGAGTGGTGCGACACGAACGGCTAAATCCATCTTGTATACGATAATAGGTCAAATTTAAGGTATACAACTACAATTGGTTCTTTCTCTTCAATTAACTTTTTTTCCCCAACTATAGAAGGCATATTATAGCTTCATCACCATGTGTCTTAAAATACTAGCGAATCAAACTAGATTTTAGACATTATACGTATGATATATCATATAACTAACCCTTTTTCGAAAAATTACATGAAATACTTACATGGATATTGTTTTGAGAAAATATTGGATTTAGAGCTGGACAATTATAAACACTACGTTTTAATTGCAAATCAATTGTTCGATTTTTACAATTATGTTCCAACATTTTTTGTTGCATTTCAAAGTTTCAACCTTTTATTTAGAGTATGTTTGAGCCCCAATTTCTTCACAAAATGCATTTTGAAATAATATTTTGATGGAAAATGTGTGGTTAAACAATAAGAAAAAAATTTGAATTTGCGTGTAATATTATTTTATTGAAAAATATGTGGTTGAAAATAAGATAAAGAATAATATATTTTGAAAATAATGGAAAACGAACAAAAGCTTAGTATATATTTTTTATTTTTGGTGATAGTTTCCGCAAAAGAATTTATTATGAAAAAAAAAATGTATATATTTGTCCTTATACTTTTAAATAATCAAAATATGTAAATAAACAAATAAATAAATAAATAGTTTGGCAAAGCATTTACTTCTTATTTCAACGAAATTGAACTATGAAACATGTGTGCTTAGTTTATGTTAAGCATCGATGACGTAGGACATTATAATTAGTGGTGTAATTAATCATTATTTTTGACCATTTATTATAGCGTGTCATGTCATACGAATACTTAACATAATTTAAGTATTGCTATTTAGAAGAACAGTCCCGCTCATTTCAAAGAAATATATATATGATAATTCTATTTGTACTGAATGGGGGTTATCGAAAATGTGTCACCCTCTCACATGCGTGCGGGATTCGCGTGAATAAAAAACTCCAAAATGTGTGGTCCACACACTCTATTGTGAGTGTAAATAAAAAATTATGTTAAAAAGAGGATGTACATGT
>CAIGRB010164298.1:24855-58582 GCA_903798255.1 Fraxinus quadrangulata
TAGAATTCATTAAGGAAATGCCAAATTGGTAGGAAATTTCAAATTGGATCTTCGAGGCCAATTTTTTGACATTGTTCAAAGGAGCTTGTTTAGTTTGGATACATTGAGGGAATGCAGAAATTTATAAAGCTGATTAGGCATGGAAAATCTAGTTTCTTGCATTGTTGGAGCTTCTTGACAAAGTTAAAAAGAAAGCAGATTGAGCTTGTTGTAGATGAAAATGGTGATTTGCCTATTTTCCCTAAATATATGTTGATCAAACAGTTTGATTCTTTTTACATTAATTTAAACATTTGTCAGCGTTTGGGATAGGTTATATCTTTATTGTGTCCTTTGCATTTAATTTACAGGGGAATGCTAGAAGTTTGTTTGACAAACGGTGTGATGGAAACAGCCGCCTTGGCAAACTCTCGAAATTAGGACTTGCCCCAATACTCTGGTGTATAATATTTTTGTTACTTGTGACGTATGTTCATTCAGTTGTTACGGGTATTTATCCTGACTATGCTTCTCATTTTTATTTAGCATTGTAAGTCTAATTATTACACTTGAGAACATTTACTGGTTTCTGGATGCAGCATCAAACCTGCCAAAATTAACGGCTGGTTTTGGTCTTCTTGCTTGGATGGGTGTGTTCTTGGCATCCTCAGGACTAGTTTTGTTTTATAGGTGTAGCAGGTAACTCGAATGAGTGACTGGCATTTATAAAGTCATTGTTTATCTAGTTTGTTTCAACTTAGATGTCTATAGGAGTGGTGAAGGTGCTATGTCTTTATTTTTTGTGTTCGATTTATTTCTAATTTTCTTATTACTCTTAATATGGTGTATACCTGGTCAAAGACGATTTCAGTTTCTGATTTTTTATTATTATTATTATTTCTACATAAACTCTCATGATGAATTCCTGTAGCTTGTTGTTTTCTCCCTTACATGCTGTATATATTCTAGTTGTTTGATTGGTCTCTGTTTCATCCTGGAGGGGGTATGCACGTATCTTTTCTTCATAACTCAGTCTCCAGATATTCTTCGTAATATTTCTTTGCTTACAAACTTCATAATACGCTAACATATGTTTATTTTCTTTCTGTCAATTCCATATCTACAATTGTTTGAACATAAAATATTTTAGAAAGTAAAGTGATTATATGTTTTTGTGGTTTTTTCTTTTTACTTTGCTGTGGAATACACTGCCAGTTGATGATTTGAGTCGATAACTCTTTAATTTCTGTCTACACATTGACGGTTTGGATATACATTTAGAAATTGTGAACATGTTGCCCCCTTGAAGCTATAATGTATGTGCGTGTTGATGATTATTGGATCTTCGTACGGCTAAGAGTTGTGATTAAATTCATTAGAACTTAAGTTGTTTGGAATTACTATTATTATTAACGAGTCTAAATTTTATTGACCATTTTGCTTGTAGCAAGGATCCAGGATACATCAGAATGAATGTACACGACTCACAAAACATGAAAGATGATGTAAGTTTCCACCTGTTTTATTAATTATTTTCGAGTTAGCTGCTATGGTTTTCTCTAATCCAACAGTTTCACTGCTTAAAAATAAAAATTGGTTCCACGAGCATAGAGAAATCACTACCTCGTCTTTTATCTTCAGAGGTGCTGGAAAGCTCTACTTTCTATCAATCCCATTATTTTATTTCTTTCTAAGAATCCCTTGCATACTATCTTACCAGACTTTCATATCTAGATCTTAGTTTGCTTTGCCAGGTATTGAAATCCATAGTTTAATTGTGTACTTTCAACAGCTTCTAAATGTTTCCCTTTATCGTTTTTGGTTTAGGAACCTTTGCTGAAGATTGAAATAAATAATCCCGCTTTACTTGCTGGGAACTGGTCTCGGCTTTGCTCAACTTGCAAGGTGCATAATCTTGTCTACCTGTATAAAAGGAAAAGAAAGCTATTCTAACTTAGTGTTCAAGTTTTATTACTTCTAACATCATTTGCCTTGTGCTTTATTAGATTGTACGGCCTCTACGTGCGAAGCATTGTTCCACCTGTGATCGCTGTGTTGAACAGTTTGATCATCATTGCCCTTGGGTATCTAATTGCATTGGGAAGGTGATTTGACATTTATTTGCATATCTTTCTCTATTATTATCTGTTATGCTGGTAAATAAGATGGATTACCCTGATTAAATGACCTTGGGAAAATATATAGGACACGAAAAATATGTTCCTGTCTCTTTTTATGCCACTTGGTTTTGAGTAGAGATTAGTTGGGTGGTTCTTGATTAATATCATTGCATCATAATTAGGAAATGGAGAACAGAAGGAAAAGGGAATTTGCTCTCTTTCATGCCACTTGAAGTCATAACTGATGTACGTTACGTGTATGTGGAGAAAGAAAGAGTGAATCATGTGATTAGATGATGAATTAGCTGGTTAGGTGATGCCGATCTTTACGAAATACACGGAAAAATTGTGAATAGACGTTAGTTAGCTTATACGATCTCCTATTTGTTTTGCGTTCCTCCATTCTTTCTTGGTTCTGGCTTGCTAATTCACATATTTATTTCCTATCATAATGCTCTGATTGAATTTGTATCATCTGATACAGAAAAACAAGTGGGATTTCTTCTTGTTTCTTCTTCTGGAAGTTCTGGCCATGCTGATTACCGGAGCAGTGGCTCTCACAAGTGAGATATTTTTTCATTGGTCTAGTATGAAAATTTTTACACATTTCTGTAATTTCCTCATCCTTTGTTTTCTATGAGTTCCATTATCCGTTGTAAACTTTTTCTTAACATTGCAGGAGTGTTGACTGACCCAATGGCTCCATCTTCCTTTGGTGCATGGTTGAACCATGCAGGAAATCAGCATGTTGGTGCTATATCATTTTTAATTGCAGATTTTTTCCTCTTTTCTGGTGTGGCAGTCTTAACTGCTGTACAGGCTTCTCAGGTTTACTTCCGGAATCTCTATTTTCTTGTCTTTGGGTTCTTTTCAGCTATTACTACCTGAAAGTACATTATTATGTTCATCACGCGATATAATGGGAAGAGATCGTGATATATCTGAGGGATGAACCGACTGGTTTCGTTAGCCTAAAAAATGATCCTTAATTATATCCAAGAAATACATGATACATCGTGATTACAGGAGGTTGTATATATATATCTCTTTGTTTTAGAAGTCTGACTTCCTCTCCGAAAGTTTCCCCATGTCCCGTGCCTGCAATTTGTCTCATTATGGCATTCGTATCTATATGCATTCAAGGTGTATTGAAATCATTCTCTCACCTTGTTTCATTCATGGAGCTCTAAATTGAATTTACACCGGTCAAAACATTTAGATATCTACCTGCAATATCTCAATATCTGAATACCGTCTGTGCTCCAATACTAACATTATAAGCGAGATTATAAACCATTATTAACTATTCCCAACATGTCATTTGGGTGCTCAAATTCAATGATTCGACATCTTTCACATATTCATATCCTGTGAAGAAGCAAATCATCTTTGCACAGCTCATTACTTCTACATTATGCATGAATATTCGACATTAAGAGCATGGATTAACATACTACATGATTGTTGTCATTTGATCGACCATTGTTGTTTAAATTTGTTCCTAGGTTAGGGTGTATATGGAATCCATTTTGCCGAACTATTACTCTGTAAAAATCTGAACACAAAAATAAACATATGATTAGTAATTGCCAACTTGTTAGCGTTTGTAACATTTTTTTTAGTTATTAGTGGAGTTGACAACTTATTCTGTTTGTGTTTAATGGTTTATGCCATTCTATTCCTCCCACAGATTGCCCGCAACATTACAACGAATGAAATGGCAAATTCAATGCGTTATGGTTATCTCAGAGGAGCGGGAGGCCGATTCAGAAACCCATATGATCATGGCTGCAAGAAAAACTGTGCAGATTTCTTTTTAAATGGATACAACGAAGACGTGGAGTATAATGAAGAATCAAGTCAATCTGAAGGGACTTCAATGATGCAAATAGCTCGGAACTCAAACCTGTTGAACGGAATCAGCCATGCTCATCAAACAAATGGAAATGGCCATGTAGCAATCGACGTGTCTAACAAAAACACACATCATGGGCATGTTCATTCTTCTCATTGTAGCCATAGCCAGAATCACAGTAGAAAAACTGATTCTGCTCCTTTAGGTTTGGGTACCGGTTTAGGACGAAATGCTGCTCGTTCTGCAACTGCATCGTGATAATATTGTGCCATAGGTTTGAAAAGACGTCTTTTTTTTCTTTTGTCCCTTGTAAACGCGCACGTTTAGCTTCTTTAATTCAATTAATTGCTGGTGCTTATTTCTGGTACAATTTTTCATTACTTCTTTTGGTGTTTCATAGCCAACTTTAGTTATTTTTTATGATTACTTATTTAGTAGGAAAATGCTTATTATACATCATCATTGACAGAATTTTTTACAGATTGACGAGATGGTGATAAATTGAATTAAAATTGTTAAAATCTCTTCACCACGTAATGATTGTGCTTGGTGAAAAGATTTTGACAGTTTTAATTCAAATTCTCGCCATCTCCATTTTTTCATATTATTTTGACCTGGCAAAATCAAATTGGTCCGTGGAGTACAGACCCAGTGTGGCATTTTTCATATTAATTTGATGGACAGTAAAATTAAGAAGAAAGAGATAAAGAAGCAGACATTAATGGAGGTGAGTTCTTCACCCTTTCGGCCAACAGAAAGATACAAATTCATGAAAATGATGATTTTCAGCCTGCTACTCTACATATACTCTTACAAGAGAAGATACCAATCGAAATTTAGGAAACATAAAATGCGTAAACATGACTTAAAACAATTAAAATTAAAGAAACCCAAAAGCTGTCGCCCATTTAAAAGCTGAAAACTTCAGCTCACTTTTCAATCTATGTCGCTTGAGAATTGATTTGAGTATCTGTTATTTCAGTTGGCTCTTTTCTTCTTCAAACCCCATTCCAATTTTGCTTGGATGATGTTCTCATCACAGAATTCTCTGCTCAGATAACGAAATATTTTTGATAGAATATATAAACATTGATCAAGAACAAAGAAAAACTTCTTGTGTTATTGGTTAAATACAAATATTTATTTATTTGCTGCTTAGAAAGTGCTAAAAGTTTCATGAATGAAAAACTCATCCTTTTTTCTCTTGTATTTATCAACATCCATTATTGGATAAAACTACTTGTACATTGTCTTGTGTACATGTTACACTCCATTGAGTTTCAAATTGAAATGAGTGGGAATGTGTGTGTGTNGTTTATCGTTTTTAGTCCCAAAATTATAATTGCCAATAGAGAAAATGTGTGTTTTAATGAAGTTATGAAAGAAAAAGGATAATAGGAAGTAAAATGGAGAAAAAAAAAAAAAACGTAAAAGTGCCGGATAAAACCACTTTTAATTTTCTTGTTTACATTTTGGTTTACACTCCATTGAGTTTCAAATTGAAATGAGTGGGAATGTGTGTGTGTGTTTTTTTTTTAAACTGTCCAATGATGTCAAGACACGTGGTACAATGTCAAACTTGTTATCAAAGAAAATGTGCATGTAGCATGATTCACCATTATGAATTTGAACATCGGACAGTTGAATCTATGCAACTTACACTTGATTTTACGTATGTTTTTCAAGAAGCCAATTTATACATTTGTTAGAGATTATGGTTATGTTGTCCATGTTTACGGGTTTGTTAACTCTACTTTGTGGTAGGGACAGAGCTAGGATTTATTTATTTGCTGCTTGAAGGTGCTAAAAGTTTCATGAATGAAAAACCTATCATTTTTTCTCCTATATTTAACATCATCCATTATTGGATAAAATCACTTGTACATTGTCTTTTGTACATTGTGGTTTACACTCCATCGAGTTTCAAATTGAAATGAGTGGGAATGTATGTTTTTTTTTTTAAACTGTCCAATGATGTTAAGACACGTGGCACAATGTCGAACTTGTTATCAAATAAAATGTACATGTAACATGATTTTCCATTATTAATTTGAACATCTGACAGTTGAATCTATGCAACTTACACTTGGTTTTGCATTTGTTTTTCAAAAAGTCAGTTTATACATTTATTAGAGATTATGGTTCTATTGTCCATGTTTACGGGTTTGTTAACTCTACTTTGTGGTAGGGACAGAGCTATAATTTATTTATTTGCTATTTAGAAGGTGCTAAAAGTTTCATGAATGAAAAACTTAATTCTTTTTTCTCCTGTATTTATCAACATCCATTATTGGATAAAATCATTTGTACATTGTCTTGTGTACATGTGGTTTACACTCCATTGAGTTTCAAGATTGAAATGGGTGGGAATGTGTGTGTGTGTTTTTTGTAAAAAAAACTGTCCAATGATGTCAAGACACGTGGCATAATGTCAAACTTGTTGTCAAAGAAAATGTACATATAGCATGATTCTCCATTATTAATTTGAGCATCTGGACAGTTGGATCTATGCAACTTTTTGTGTCTGTTTTTCAAGAAGTCATTTTATACATTTGTTAGAGATTATGGTTCTATTGTCCATGTTTACGGGTTTGTTAACTCTACTTTGTGGTAGGGACAAAGCTAGAATTTATTTATTTGCTACTTAGAAGGTGCTAAAAGTTTCATGAATGAAAAACTTATTCTTTTTTCTCCTGTATTTATCAACATCCATTATTGGATAAAACCACTTGTATATTGTCTTGTGTACATGTGGTTTACACTTCATTGAGTTTCAAATTGAAATGGGTGGGAATGTGTATTTTTTTTTCAAAAAAACTATCCAATGATATCAAGACACGAGGCACAATGTCAAATTTGTTGTCAAAGAAAATGTACATATGGCATGATTCTCCATTATTAATTTGAACATCTGGACAGTTGGATCTATGCAATTTTTTGTGTCTGTTTTTCAAGAAGTCAGTTTATACATTTATTAAAGATTATGGTTCTGTTGTTCATGTTTACGGGTTTGCTAACTCTACTTTGTGGTAGGGGCGGAGCTAGGATGGTAGAGTTGTGGGGGCAAAATCATGGGGCAAAAGGTGGGTCTGCTGCAGTATTTGGTGGGGCAACTGCTGCCTGGGTGGGAGGTTTTGAAATTTAGTGCGAGGGCAAATGACCCCACTTGCCCCACACTAAATTCGCCCTCGCTTTGTGGTAGATATTGAACAGATAGAATATAAAATACTATTGAGGAAGTAGATAGTTATCATAGTGATTGTGTCCTTTCTTGAATTGTTATGTTCAAGGATTCTAAAAGGGGTTTACAAAGTAAAATCCTTTAGTATTTTTAACTTTGAAATTTAATGGAGCAAAAGAGAACTTGGCAATACACGCTTGAAAAGTATGAAACACAGATTTAGAAAATGAATAAATACTGATTAAGTCGCTAATTATCATATCGCAGCTATTGCGTCTTGTTTCAAATCCTCGTATTAGTGATTTCTTGAAGGCCGCAAATGAAGAGAAAATTAACACAATCTTCTCTTTTGAGACCAGGCAACATACGTGTGGACATTTTGCCCATACTGTTTGTTATTCTTCTATTGCGAAATGGGAACAGTTTAGGATTCAGATCAATCTAGTTTGTAGTTGCACCATCTCCAAAAATTACTTCAAGAATATATCAAGACATGCACCTTTTGGACACACTAACTTGTCTTAACGAAAATTTTGAAATTCTCACAGGAGGCATTCGTTAATTTTTCACATAAGACACGGTTGCAATTTCATAGCTTTCGGTTACTATGTTGTTGAAAAAATTTAATGGAAACGGGAATGCTAAGATGGAAGTGTAGGCCTATTAAAAAGGATAAGATAGAAATGAGAATACAATGCCAACAAGTAGAGGTAGTACTATTTGAGGATAAATTATGGGAATGAGAACTTTGATGGTTAGGACTTGTTCGCTGTAGAATTGGCTAAGCTCATTTTCATAAGAGTTATACAGCTTAGATAAGGGAGGTTTTAGGCTATAACTGGCCTGATCTATTGTGGTTGCTAAGAATCTAGTTGCTCTTCTATTAGATCAGTTGAAGAACCATAGAGTAGAAAAAAGATTTATGTAGCCGATCCCAAATTTATTGGGAACACAACTTAGTTTGTTGTTATCTTGTTAGTATCATTGGTCTTTTTGGTGCTCCTTCTAGGACATATTTGCTTGAAAATGCCTGCTTTTTTATGCACATTTTGTTTGATTTTGTGTTTAAAAAATGGAAAGGCAACTATAAGTTGTGTTTGTATCGATAGATTTGGATCTAAGGATTTGAAATCCATCCATTTCAGATCTATTTGTTCCAAAGTCAATTATTTGTGTAACGTAGTAATATGCGCAGTGGCTATCAAATTCATACTCTCCCTCTCACGTTCATATGCCACCGCAAAAAAAAATAAATAAAAACTAGCTACTTATAACCTTAGAAGCAATCCCATCTTCATTTAAATCTTCTTGGTGAAAATCTACCCCAAACTCAGTGATCTGTCATCTGCACTACCTCAACGCAGTCTAAGTTCTGCCCCCAACCTATCTTTAATCAATCTCTATCACAATTTCCTTGACACCTGATGTTCCTGCTATCCAATATTCACTCTATATTACGACCTGCCCCCAGAAAAAGCCTCCAACTTTAAACGATGTCAACTGATGTTTATCTTGCAACTCTGACATTGTTGAATGGTTAGTGTGTGTGTGTGTGTGTGTGAGGGAGAGAGGATATGAAATTCACTGTTTCATTATTAAATCAACTGCACGGGACCTTGGATTTAAAAGATGTTACTTTTTTGGTGCATATAATGTGAAAGAAACAACAGATCAAAGTTGGCTTTTACTAGTAATAAACCTACTTGAACAAAGCATTTTTGATTCTTTTGATATATAGAGTTGCATCGTAGTTTTGTGAGTGTGGGTGGGAACATCCCAGGGGCCCTATTTTGGGCACATATTTTTATCCTGAAGGACATGTTCGATGATATTTTTGAGTTGTATAATATTGCATGGGACAAGGGACATGATTTTTAATGTTTTTCTTCCTTAATACTCCCTTGTATCTCGTCCAACATACCAAACATGCAATAAATGGTCTCCACTTTTCAGATTCAAGAAAAAAGTAAATATCTTTCATAATCTCCCTGCCCTTTTGTCTGCTGCAGAGATTCTTGACTGGATAGCTTTGAGAGGAAAGGGTAAAGTTCCTAGCATAGCATCCATGATGCTTGGGTCTTGGGTATGTTAACTGTTGCCATATGCATAGATAATTGACATATGGGTGATTTTCTACTTTGCAGGATGATGATCAAGAGTCTGTGGTTATGTCCAATTAAAAACGATAAAAGTTTCTTTGTGTTTTGCCTAAAGTGGAGAAATCCAAGAACAGAATGCTTGTTGCTGAACAAAATATTAGCAGTATGATTGTCTACTTGAAGTTCTTAAAGGTCGCTGCTTTATAAGGGTAATGATTTTCAACCACCAAAACAAAGAAATAAGAAAATGGATGCCGGACCGAAAATTTCCTTATGTCTTTGGGAACTGCTGATATATAAGTTGTTTCGTTTATATCCTCGAGGAATTTGGTTACTCTTTATTTGTAACTTTATCTTGGTTCTTTTATTATGTTGCGTAGCCGTGTATACATGCTTAACTCGCCTAAAAAATCTAATGCAGCAAGAAGGATGGTGGTCATCTGAACTGAACCATGGCAGGCAATTTATTCTGCTTATTTTATTTATTACATCGAGAAACTACCCAAATATTCATATTAGTCCAGAGATTCTAATACTGGTCATGTATTTTTTCCTTGTTTATATCTTCTGTACTGGTGTAAAAGACATGAGAATTGGGAATTGAAATATCAGGCGGTTCAAGAATTTATCTTGGCTTCTAAAGTTGGCCAACCACTAAACTGAGAAGACAATTAGTTGTATTTCCAAAGCAGAAGTTTAACAAAAGTTGATAAATATGCATTTACATTGTCTTCGACTTCTCATCCAGCAAGTTTAACCAAATACTCGTTTATAGCTTCACCTTCTAGTGTAACATCAATGTCATAATCTGAATAGGCATCTCCTTTTAGCAACTCCCCCGTCAGTTCATCTTCCATTTCTGCATCTCGATCCTCGACTTCCTGCCTAGTCGATGGACCTTCACCGTCTTCTTCCAAACTTGTACCTAAGCCTTGACTAGGATCTAAGCCGGAAGTGTTTAGTGATGGATCCAAAGGATTTTCACTGGCCACTACTGCATTTGCATCGGGTTGTCCAAGTAAATGATTTAGTGCTTGTTCTTGGGTACCGAACCTGCAAAGAGCTGCATCCACTACAAGACCAAAAACAGCAAAAAATTTGAATACCAAGAAGAATATCTTAGCGGTACCTAATACTTTTGAACAACAACTTGTAATCAGAAGCATTCCTTTTTCCGATTATTGTTGTAGAATGTTTTGCGCATATAGCATGTGGCTCTCAAGTCTACGCATTTTTTATTGCATGGTAGCAAAAGATAAATGATATAGAAATGAAATGATAAAACGCCCAATTTGGACATCTAACATAATGAATGCGAAGTTTCATCTCGACTCAGAGAGTAAATGCCATTCAATCTAGCTCTATTAGTCAAATCAAAGGCCTGGTGCAGAAAAGTGTACTTCTCATGTTTAAAGCCCCCCACACCCAACATAGACAGTCCAAAATTTCAAGCTTGTAAATTTTAAGAAAAAATGTGCGGGATTTGGAATTAACTTATCAGTTGGTGAGATGTAATAGGCAAATCAGTAAAAAAGCAGCAGCATCAATCACATATTAAGTACCTATTGCTCTTGGGAAACCCATGGCTACAAGTTCTTCACTTGCAGAGGATGCTGCTTTACGAAACCTTTTCCTTTTCCTTGATTCGATATCAATCTGCAAATGAACAGAAGAATGGTTGGATTTTACGAATAGATGAAATAAAAAATGTTTTCATGCACATTTACCTGCATCACCGAATTTGTTTCAGGGTTTGTTAAATCATCTAGAGCCTTCTGAATATCATTTTCATTTCTTCGAAGGGCTTCAGCAGCAAGTTCTTTCTCAAACCTACAATTTTTTTTAAAAACTATCAGCATATTTTAGACACTAGATCCATATAAAGTGGAAGGAGAAAAGTGTTGTATAAAAAGTCGACATATGCCAATTGGTCCAGTGCCACATCATTGTTGAAACTATTTCCCTTACCAAACATGCTGCTAATGTAAATTCTTGTCCATATTACTATCTGGTACTCTCCAGCACTAGTTAGCAAACATGCTGCTAGTGTAGAGAGACGGAGCCCTGGACAGTAGATATAGATTATAGACAGATGATGAAAGTTATTTACCCAATAGAGACCAATTCATTTAGTTTTTGTAGATCCACAGGTTTCCGAAGAGATGTAATTCCATATTTTTTCTGCTCCCTGTAATTGCATGTTTGTCAAAAGTCTTGCTGTTATAATATGGAAAAATAAAAAATGACTTCAGTGCCAAAATAAAAAACACACAAGATCTCTTCTTGTCGTCGACGATCCTCCTCACGTTTCAGTTCCTTCTTTGCCTTCTCCTCAACAAGAAAATCAACAGCACTACCAACATCCTGATTGCTCATGCGGAGGGCCCTCTTTGCATCACGTGCTTTATAGCCCATGCTCATTAGCAAGGACAATGTTTCATCTGGAACTTGAAGCTGTTGGAGGAACAGGAATATTTTTTATTGATGGAAATAAACATTGGGAGGGAAATGAAATAATGACACGAGGATTATGAAGATGACAAAAATATATTTTGATTACTCATATATAAAGGAAAATTCTGCAAACCAGAAACTATGGCCTTTGGCGGGAAGGGGAAACAAAATCAGAGTAAGACATAATTTCTTATAATTCCACAAAATGAATTCTTATAGTTGCTATTGCACAACAGCATACACAGGGTATCACTTGCACGAAGTTTATCCCAATCTACCTGAGTGTATTTAGCTTGTGCAGCAGTCAGGGCTTCCTTAGACTTCTGAAACTGACCATTGTGATATGCAACTACTCCTTCCAAGAGTTGCAGCCTCAAGTATCTAAAAACCAGTGATGAATTTTTTTTAACTTAATACACTACTACACCAGGACAATTTCAACAGGAAAGAAGCACCAGAAGTAATTAACGCCTCAAAGAAGAATACTCACAGGGCAAGCTCCGGATAGCGACCCCCTTGGAGAACCCTCATGCGACTAGATTCTTTCCCATGAGCTCGCTCAATCCCTTCTCTAGCTTTTGCAAGGCGAATACCAGCTACTGAAAGCCAACTGATATCATGGAGCATAAAATAGCACCAAACCATGTCTATTTGTAGAATTGAAACATTGTCAACCATCTGGAATGCCAGGCACAAAATTATAGAAAGCATGAGACGATTGAGTAGGATACGTTAGTGGCTGAGTATAAAACAGTGTAGAATCCTAAACGAGATGAAGCCATTAACAATGTGCTTAAAGCTTCCCCAAGAGACTATCTAAATACAAGATACTTCTATTTTAGAGAGCCAATGCTTAAAAATAAGCTCCAAGAGATTATATTTGAACTTTTAAAAATAAGAGAGTTTGGCTCTCCAATCTTACTTTATAATAATTGCATTTAATATGTTATAGATTTGAATAATCTACCCTCAAATTATTCAATGCATATTTTAAATGATTTGCCATAGACATATAAAAAAGATATTTAAATAAAAAATGAGGAGAAACCAATAAATGTTTATTGAAAAAAGTGAATAGCCAAAATAGAGCGCAGTGTATAAAATTTTTATTCTCTAAATTTAAAGATGCTCTCATAAATAAAGAGTCGGTTGGAAATGCTCTTAGTAGGTGTCACTGCTCTTCTATATGATGAAGCAAAATGATTCCTCATCTATTCCCAGCCATTCGTAAAACAAGGTAATTTATTCATTGTCGAGGATTAACTTTAAGAGCTGCTTCTAGCCTTGTACCTTCAATTGATGTTTTCTGCAACACTAACGTGGTAATATTGAAAAGACCAACAACAACAAAGTGATGTTTACAGTATCTGGTTTAGCAAATCTATTATATAACTGAGATGAGTTTATGACTCGGAATTTCTTTTAGGGTCAACCATTTCCCACAAGCGAAAACTGCTGATAATGGCAAGGTTTGACATCATATATCAACAATGTCTCACCTCAATGACCTTTGGATTGCAGAGAGAGAATGCTTCCTACAGGAAAGAAATGTAGCTCACTTGAGGTACCATAAGGTGTACAAATTATAAACTCTACATGAAATATCAAATCGCAGGGAAAAAAAGAATAAAGAAACTGAGAGCATTGTAAGCACAGGGTAAAAGATACATTCACTCAGTCACATTACCAAAAAAGGGACGAAGCATGAAAAACTTTCGATGGTGAAGAAAACAACATATGTCCTTTAATATTTTAGCATAAACAAAAGCATTACAAAGATGTACATAAATTTTCAATGAAAAGCACAGTCAATCTGCTCTGCCACAGAATGCTCAGGCTAGAAGATCAAATTTTTGGGAATACCCATAATAGGACAAATCAAGCTAACCAACACTAAATATTTTAAAACCGCTATAAATTGGAATGTATCAAATATTTTCTTGCATGAAGTATTTTAGACACTAACCTCTCCCATGGTGAGCACTTCCAGTGCGTCCTTGTATTGTTGCCTTTTTATCAGTGATTTTGCATTAGCATGAAGCATGAGTCCCATCATTATCGCCCTGTGAATTGACAATTTAACATCTTGCATCCAGAAGTATTTGACCATAGAAACATTATGCATTCCACTTAATATATAATATAACACATACCGCTGATCAGTCTCATCTCCCAATTGCACTTTCTCTCCACTCTGATTTTCCAGCTCCAGATTGAAGTCTTCAACTGGTAATGAACCATCTGCATGTCTACTGGCTAATGACGTGGCTGCAGATCTGTAATTCCAGTCATGTTACCAAGAGTGCTAGAAAAAGCCATGCAGAGTGAGGTGCATACTCAAGCAAATGAATCACAGAACTCATCACGTTAGATACTTGTATCATCTTCGAGTTGCAATTTACAAATGTTTGCACCCAAATGTTTGCTCAGTAATCTAGTTTTGGTTCTGTGTATAACAAGAAGTAACCTCCATAAGTTGATAATTCAAAGGATGAATGGATGGATTAATCAAGTCTAGGGTTGCAGTATACTAAAAGTACATCAACTCAACCATTACTTTCAATTCAAAATAGCTGTTCTTGTCTTGAAGTATCCATATCCACTGCCTGGAAAGAGGGGTGAACGGTCGTGTCAAACAACGCTATTCACCACCGCCCCTCTCATCCTCCTCCTCCTCGTGCATAATCTTATGGTTAGTTCAGATCCAAAATATCTATTATTTACTTGGATCATGCAAATTTTCAGTCTTCAAAAGTGACACGAATTAAAGTTCAATTCAGTTTCAGTAAGCAAGGTTAAATACCAAAAAATCACCACAATACT
Source organism: Fraxinus quadrangulata (assembly GCA_903798255.1). Taxonomy (NCBI): domain Eukaryota; kingdom Viridiplantae; phylum Streptophyta; class Magnoliopsida; order Lamiales; family Oleaceae; genus Fraxinus; species Fraxinus quadrangulata. The sequence goes on from CAIGRB010164298.1 coordinate 39,367, forward strand.
ACAACGCCTACAATTCACAGAGATTCTACAATTTAACATAAAATCCACAGCAATTAAAACACACGCACTAATTCATCTACAGACTCACTCAGGGAATCAAAGAACTATACAGATGAAAAAGACCTAAAACATATAGAGATGAACCATGTACAACAGATTGACTTTGATCAGCCACCAATAAACCATAACTCCCATCAAATTCTAATCTTCCAAAGCAAATAAAGAAATGAAAATAATCATAAGCTTGACGGAATATAAATTATAGTTGACTTTGATCATGCAATTAATCACACAATTTATCTAAAACCCAAAATATGAATCACAATCAGCCCAAAATTACAGGTTGATCATGTGAAGTAAAAAGATTAAGAAAAAAAAAAGGAGGCACGGACTTGAGTCGGGAGAGTCTCTTGGAACGCTCCTCCTCAGCCAAAAACTCCTCCTTGAGAGACTTCCCTTCTTGATCAGTCGAAACTTTCGAAGCCAAAATTTTGGCGTTGTTTCTGACACCCAATTGAGTTAATTTTTCGGTACCATCACCATCTCTCAAAATTCTGCCTGCGCATATCAGGTTTATGCACTGTGGCCCAACACAGCCTGATTTCTTGGCGACTTCTTCTCTCAAAGTGGCCACTGTCCACTCGTCGAGTTCTACTTCCAGTACTCCACTCCATGCTCCACCTATCCTCAATTTCCCCATACCCATTGAAGTTCTCTGTGTGAGTCGTCGTTTAATCGATTTCTACGAAGAAACGAAGAACAGAATTTTGGGTTTTTCGTCTGTATATTTATAGTCTTTGTGCTTCTAGGGACTAGGAGTTGAATATTTATTGGTAATTGGAATAGAGTAACAATTTTGCTGTTTGTTCAGGGAAATCTGTCAGATGTTTGAGCGATGCTGCACTAACATAAACGAATTTTTCCAGAAAAGAGACAAACACGTGGGGTCCCTTTTTTGAATAATATTTTATTTACGTGGAGTCCACGTGTGATTGTACAACTTCGAAAATATTTTTTGTACACATGAAATTACTCATATTTTTAACAGGATGAGAGATCTAGTTGTGACAAAAAATATTGGATGAGGGTATTTTGATTGATTTTTAAACATTTCAATGATAAAATTTTATATAACATTCCCTCGTTCATAATGTCAAAAAATTCTAACAACCAGATGAATTTTTTTCCGCTAATAGCATTATTAAATGAAGGGAAAATTGCAATAACGATAACAAACATTTCATTAAATAGCAAATTTTGTCAAAATCTTTCATTTATGTCACTTACAGTACCAAACATTTCAAAATATCGCATATGAAGTCCAAATGAATTAAAACTGTTAGTTGACCAAATATCAAAAGTCTGACTAAATGTTGACCAATTTTTACTGGGCAAAATGTAACTTTACATTTTTCATATGAAAAAAATTAAAATAAAAGAATTCAATGAGAAAATGAGAATATTGTCCATCTTCTTCACCAACACCCAAACCAAAAATCAACAGGATAATCGTTAATTCTGGAACCGAATTAATTCGAGGGCGAGAAACTCCAAGGAGATGAGGATGGAATTTTGGCCAGTCTTCAGACGTAAATCACACCATTCATTATCTGAAAGCCTCTTCTCTCTCTCTCTCTCTCTCTCTCCCCTCTCTCCCAATAGATTCAATTCTTCTTCTTGTTCTTAGCAAAGAAACTCTGATTCAATCCACAAAATCCGAACAATCGGTGTCCTTTGTTTTGAAAAAAATCGATGTGAAGAACACCAAAAAGAGCCTGCTGAACTCCCTTCTAAATATTTTTTTGGACAGAAATCATCATCAATGAGTGGCTAAAGATATGCTAATTAATGAATTTTGATATAAGAATAAGAAGAAAAGAAGTTAAAAGACATGTGAGATAGTGAACAAAGGTTAAGGATTGAGTCGAGCCATCGTTTCTTTATATTGTTGCTAAATAGATTTTAACTACTAAGTTCAGGATGAATAGATGCGATTCCTTTATGCATACGATGCCAAAATATTGAATCATGAATAAAGAAGATAGTGACTATGAGGCCTCAATTCATGGCTCATTTTTTGTCTATTTTTGATAGCCCAATGATAACTAATAAAAAGAATAGTAAATTGGTTTTCAAAAGATTTTTTTTGAAAAATTAATTTAAATTTAAGCAAGTAAAGACTAAATAGATCAATTCAAATAATAAGCACAAACATGAAAATGATAAGTAAAAGTGAGAGATGTTGCAAATAATATAATGATCTACGTCCTCTGTTACCTAGCTCTCCGACACTAACAAATCATTTTTACTATGTTGATTGATTTATGGTGTAATCAAATCCTTTATAACGATTCCGATGATTTACTTTACAAACAAGGAGCAACTATTCTTATACAATGTTGAGTTTTACGATATCTCAACACGATCCACTATTGAACTTTAACTGGACCTCAATATGATTCGTACGGTGACTTACAGCAATGAGCATTGATCCTTATACAATGTTGATATTTACGGGACTTCAACACGATCCACACTTTATCAAAGCGATTTTACAATTCATTTATTGATAAATAATACAAACAAGTTATGTACTAAAAAAGGTCTAACACTTTAATGAATAGCAATAAATGATAGCTCAAATGTTAGATTAAAAACTTTGATGTAAATAATAATTAGAAATTTGATTCAATCAATCAAAGTTTTCAATTAGAGGATGAAGAAGAAATAAGTGAAATATAAGTTCAAAAATCTTCTCAAAATATATATCTCTTTCAATTAATGATCGTAATAAATTAAGTACCAAAAAAGAGATGAGAAACTTTGATGAAACCAGTTGAAAACTCTAACCCAGCAATTGAACAGAAACTAGTTGAACCAGAAAGCTTGCCTTTATCTGCTTCTACGACAATGAATGAGTTGTACTTCCTCACCTGCGCAAAAATCACATACATTTTAGCACTACCTATGAGGGGCTTAAGAAGCCTACAAAACATCACTGCACAAACAATCGCACACCTTAGCTGCCCTGAGACTTAGCCTTGAGGCGCACGTATGCCTTGAAAATGGCATTCAAGGCATAAATTTCAAAGCACTTAATGGAAGGTTCACATGAGCCACGCCTCACGGCATAAGCCTTAGATAAAACAATGCCCACAAGCTGGTTATTACTAGAATGTGTTTATATTCTATGGCAAAGTTAAAATAATACGAGATCACTTATCACCTAAGTCGATAAACATAGGAATAAAGTGAGCAGGGTTGAAAATTAAAAAAAGGGCTGCAGACCTCATAATTTCCAGTTCTTTTCAGTATTTGATATTTCAAAGTTTCTAAGTCTGCAGTCTCGTAAATTTGCAGCTGCAGAAATTAAATGTTCAAAAATTAAAAGAAAGTGAAATAACAGAAGTGTAGTTAAGCAGAATACCATGTATACCTGCTTGACCACATCAAGTAGACCTTCTAGTGAAAAAAATTTGAATCCCAAGAGTCCTATAAAATTGAAAAGAAATTGAGTGAACTCTTGATCAGCTAATTTGCTATATTTAACTTGTACAGTGGAGGATAACATTTTACCACTTGGCTGCAGAACTTCTTAGTTTCTGGATTAATGCCCATAAAAGAAGTTCCTGTGAAGACTAATTCATGTTTCAATGGCAGAAGAATGAACTTCATTACCATAGTCCATCTCGTAGTTATTTCATGAGGTCCTGTCTATAGTAATTCAATCAATTAGAATATAGTTCTTCTTTATCTTTCACAATATTACGTCAATGAAAAAAACAATCCAGTTGTTTAACAGTAAGGTTCCAGACCCTGATTATAACCGAGGAATGGAAGAAACAAGAGGAGAAGGAGGCAAGCATTGATTTCTCTTGTACCAACATAAGGAACAATTTTGGAAAGTTTATCATGAAAATAGAACGACAAAAATTATAGATTCCCATCAATGATTCTTGGATGCTCATTTCTCTGGTATTTTCCTTTTAATTTTAACCTCGAGAAGCCTTTTACCAACATTGCCCGTTGATTCCTATCTCCCTGTCAAGAACTTTGGGGAAATTTGCAGGTGGGTTGATATTTAAGACCTAATTCAAGCTTGTACATGACTTCCCTTCTCCATAGGAGCGCGTTTGACTATGTGGAGCCTAATTACATATTCACCAATCCCATCTACCATGAATCAGACCTTTTCGTTACAAAAGTGATAGGGGCATTTTTTTTGGCATAATCACTTTGTATTAAGCGTCCCCTAGACCCCTATGCTATATAAAGGCGTCTGAGGGGCCTTTCTGCCTTGTGTGAGATGTCCATTGTAAACCTTCCTATTCTCAATTCTCTGTGAGAACAACGATAAACAACTATGTTTGTGCACTTGCATTTCTGTTTTCCGTTCCTTCATTATGTCACGTGGGAGACCAATGGGGAAGAAAAGGGAAGAGATCACACAGGAAGCAAACTGGAAAGAGGCGGCCAACAGAAATAACTGATACTTGAAGGGGGATGTGAATTCAAACGATAGCGTTTTGGAGACTTGGTTAAGTTTTAATTGTAAAAACGTTTTATGTTTTAAAATCACGCTTATTCACTATAGAGGTAAGCAGATAATACGGTGTAAAGGATTTTGGAAAGGGGCTGTGAAATCTGATATTTATGTGGAGTCTCGATTGTGATAAATTGGTATCAGAGTCGGCGTATTAAACTGGGTAAGTGAAATCATGGATACTAGGGCTAAGTTGGTTGAGGATCATCTGAAGAAAAATGATTTGGAAATAACCGATTTGGGAAATGCACTTAAGGCAGTCACCAGTAGGCTAGAGGGGAAGTCAGATTCCACAGAGCAAAATCTACAAGTATTTGGGCTAAGACATGAGAAAATGGAGAGTACAGTTCTAGATATAAACCTAAAATATGATAAACTGGTGAATATGGTAGCACAATTTACATCTGATTTGAGAGCAGACCAAAAGAACAAAGGAGTAAAAGAGTCTGCTACAAACATGAGATCTGGAAGTGGGCTAACTCTACCAGGATCTGATGGGCAAGAGAGTAAAAGTCGTATAAAGGGTGAATATAGAGGAGAAACTAAGCTACCTAAAATCGATTTCCCTCACTTTGGAGGAGAGAGACCTAGAGAATGGCTAAGAAAAGCTAGAAAGTATTTCCAAATCCATCAGATCCCAGATGAGTTGAAAATAGGAATTGCATAGATGTATCTTAAAGGTAAGGCTGATATATGGTTTGATGGCTTCATTACAAGTCACCCAAATGCAGATTGGAACATGTTTTCAAAGGGGATTTGCAAAAGGTTTGCAGAGAATGCTGGAGAAGAAGCGATGAAAACTTTTAGTAAGATCAGGCAAGTAAGCTCTATTGCTGAATACCAGGAGAAGTTTGAGGAGTTGAAAGCTCAGGTGATGGTATCCCTCCCTCATGTCCCTAAATCCTATTTTATTTCTGTATTTACAAGTGGCTTGAAAGGAGAGATCAAGTCCATGGTTAAGATGATGAGGCCGGATACATTAGCTAAGGCCTTTGAAATTGCCTGCCTCCAAGAGTCTACCATCCTAGCCATTAACAGACTTCAGAAGCCAAAGAATTTCCCAACCAACCAAAGCAGATGGAACCCCTCTTATACTAGACCACCTGAGGAAATGAAATCCACTGATCCGAGTCCCAAAATCAATAAACCACACCAATAGTACAAAATCATCACCCCCCACTGACTTTCAAACAAAAAGAAACCTGGGCATGTGCTATAAGTGTGATGAAAAATACACTTTAGGCCACGTTTGTAAGAACAGATCCATTAACTTCTTATTAATGGAGGAGGAGGAAGATTATAGATCCAAGGAAACCAAGGACCTTGAAATAGAGAAAGAATCAGGTGGGGAGGAGGTAATGGAAATATCTATTGATGCACTGGCCGAAGGATGGAAACATCAGATCATCAAGGTACCGGGAATCATCAGGGGAAGGAAAATATCCATCTTAATAGACAGTGGGAGCACTCACAGCATTTTAGATGAGACATTGGCTAGAGGATTGAAATACAACACTGAAGAGTCCAACAAAGTAACTGTCACGGTAGCGAATGGGGATAAACTAGAGAGTAAGGCCATTTATCAACAAGTGGTATGGAAGATTCAGAGTTGGGAATTCCAATACAAACTTAGGACCCTTAAGTTGGCAGGAAATGACATGGTTTTGGGAGTGAATTGGATGAGCCAATTTGGCCCTATTGAATTTCATTTTGCTGAAGGTTATGTTAAGTTCCAGAGACATAACAGTGAGGTGGAGTTGAGAAAAGAAGTATCAAAATTGTCAGTGGACATTATAGAGGCACCAGAGATGGGAAGGATAATGGACAGGAATCACTATGGAGTTATGGGCCAGTTATATTCTCTTAAAGAGGAAAAAACCAAAGAGGTGATACCTATCAAACTATGAGAAGTAATCCATCAATTCTTAGGGTGTTTGAGGAACCAAAAGGTCTGCCTCGACCACGATCACATGACCACCACATTTCTCTTAAAGAAGGGGCCCAGCCTTTTAAAATCAGACCCTACAGGTGTCCATTCATCCATAAGACAGAGATAGAAATGCTGATTAAAGAAATGCTGGAATTTGGGATTATACAAGCAATGAAGCTATGGCCTAAACCTAGGAACATCAAATAGTTGAGGGGCTTCCTAGGGTTGACTGGATATTACAGGAAGTTTGTCAAGAGTTATAGGATGATAGCAAGGCCATTGACAGACATGCTTAAGAAAGATAATTTTCAATGGACAGAGGCTGGAGGTTTAGCCTTTGAACAATTAAAACAAGCCATGAGTTCAACACCCGTGCTGGCTTTACCTAATTTCGATAAGCCTTTCATCATTGAAATCGACGCTTGCCAAAGTGGAATTGGTGATGTGCTAATGCAAGACAAAAAGCCTCTAGCTTACCTAAGCAAGGCTATTGGAATCAGCTGCATGCTTGGAGCCATATTGGTATGGACTTCATTGAAGGATTGCCTAATTTAGGAGGTAAAGATACTATCTTAGTGGTGGTTGACAGATTTACGAAGTATGGTCATTTTTTGGTACTCACATCCATTACAGTCGTGATAGTTGCCAAAAGTTTCCTTGATTCTATTTCTAAGCCATACCTCAAAGCATCATTTCTGACAAGGATAAGATATTTACAAGCAAATTCTGGCAGGAATTGTTTAAACTCATGGGCACCCAACTACATTTAAGTTCGGCCTACCATCCTTAATCTGATGGGCAGATAGAACGACTCAACCAGTGCCTTGAAATGTACCTAAGGTGTATGACATTTCAACATCCTAAACAATGGGGTAAGTGGTTATCATTAGCTGAGTGGTGGTACAATACCACCTATCATTCCTCTTCAGAATGACTCCCATGAAGTTCTTTATGGGATCAAGCCTCCTCAACTCTCATTAGGTCCTTACCAACGGTCCAATGTAGCCGCAGTAGAGGAATTACTACAGCACATGTACCAACTAAATCAGCAGCTGAAAGAAAACTTAGCACAAGCAGGGGCAAGGATGAAACTATATGCTGACAAGAAGCTTTCTGAGAGGTCTTTTAATGAAGGAGAGTGGGTCTTCCTCAAGCTTCATCCTTACATACAGCAATTAGTGGAACGCAGGATTAATCACAAGTTGGGAGCTAGGTACTTTGGACCATATCAGATTACCAAGAAGATAGGCACCGTGGCATACAAATTGGCCTTCCTGCCAGCTCCAAACTTCATTCAGTCTTTCATGTTTCATTGTTGAAGTAGAAGTTAGGTGACAGGGCAATGCCAGTACTTCAACACATCATCCATTATCCATCCTACAGTCCAGGACCAGTACATGCAAAAATAACACCACCATCCAGTGGCTTATTCATTGGTCAGATTCTACTCCAGACTGTGCAACATGCGAAGACGCAGATTGGATCAAACTGCAATTTCCTCTCTGTGGATCTTGGGGACAAGATCAAGGTGAGGGGGAGGGTTGTCACGTGGGAGATCAATGGGGAAGAAAAGGGAAGATATCACATAGGAAGAAAACTGGAAAGAGGCAGCCAACAAAAATAACTGATATTTGAAGGGGGATGTGAATTCAAACGACAGCGTTTTGGAGACTTAGTTAAGTTTTAATTGTAAAAACGTTTTATGTTTTAAAATCAAGCTTCTTCACTATTGAGGTAAGCAGATAAATACGATGTAAAGGGTTTTGGAAAGGGGCTGTGAAATCTGATATTTATGTGGAAATTGTTGAAATCGTTCAATAGCACTTCTCATCTCCTTCTTCTAATTTTTCTCTTTTACCTTACCCCATTATCTTTATCTTTGTTGGTGACATTATTTTACCGTTTTCCCTTCCCCTTTCTGTTTTATCTTGTGTTGATTACTTGATTCAGCTGAGTTCAGTGCATTTTCTGCGTTAAGGAGGTTGTGAAGTTGCAGGTGGAGTCTCGGTTGTGACACATTATTGCTCTCAATTTGTTAGTTAGGCTTATTCCATAACATACAGAGATGGTGAATGTCTATGGAACAACATTTCACCGTGCAAACAGAAACATCTCAAGATAAACCTATGAGGTTGAAATTCATGAAGTATCATTTGATTAAAACAATCATATTTCATAATGAAATATGAAACCACTAAATCCAATCAAGAAATGCAAAATGTCCACAAAATGAAAATGAAACCTATAAAGCAAAAACCCAAAAAAATCATTGAGCCAGTAAATCAATTTTTTCAAAGCATTGCCTGTTTAACCCAATGTCACTTTTACTTAGGCTTGAACAGAGGCCTCAATGTAGCTATATTCGAAAGATAGCTAATAATTGTACCATGCCTTGAGATTGAATCCCTAAAATTTACACGTTCATCATACGCCGTACGATCAATCCCTCGATCATCAAAGAGGTGAGAAAGATCCTTGTACAAGAAATCCACCATTTTTTGCATATTGTCCATTTTTTCTCCCAATTGAATTTTTTTTTTTTTTTATTTGAATTTTGCTAGAAGAACGTTGACGTAATGGCCAAATGTCACCCCTCTATTGGTGGGGTACCCCTATGTCAAGAGTTATGTTACTCTAACATGATTCGTTTTTTTTTTCTAGGGCAGTAGTTTCAAACGATGGTGTGATTCTGATTTTATTATGTGATTGGGGGAGAACGAGAAAATAGTGTTAGAGAATTTTAACCGAAGTGGTGGCGCACCGAGAGATGGTTGGCCGCATAAACCTGAGATGGCATTAGACGTTGACAGTACAAAAGCAAGCGTTGATGTCTGTCACAAATTGAGACCCATTTCAAGGTATCTCTGTGAGAAATAATTACACTATTTTTCGGCCATCTCTGTGAGAAATAATTAAGCAGTAAAATAAGTAAATTCTCGTTTTGAATTAATTCTTATGAGAAAACCACTAAAGAACATTTTGATTGGCTTCGTACTTTTGATCACATAACTATAAATAAGAAAAATATTTTCTTCTGGGACGTGTGATTTTTATTTTTAGGTAATTCAGTCTATTTCTTTCTCTCTTTCTATTCATCAATAAATAAATAAATAAGTATAATATTTTTTAGGTTGAAAATTAAATTAATTAAATACATTTAATTAATAATTTTCATACAAATAAGTTCAAGACAATTCAATTGTATAAAATTCATTTTATTTTTTCATGTAAATTCAATGCTCGCAATAAAATGTACCTTAGTGTAAAATAAGATTAAATTATGGTTTAGATCTTCAAAATGACTGAAAACGTCTTCAATGGAGAGATGCAAAATTCATTTTTCTTTAAAATCTACACAAGAAGCGAAAAATGAATTTAAATATTTCCATTAGTACAAAATTTGAATTTAGATATATCAAAATGTAAATTAAAATGCAAAAATAAATTTGGAGGTACTAATTTACTTTAATTTTTATACTATTATTGAAGATGTGCTAACCTCTACATAATGTTTGATACACGTTCTTCTAAAAGTATTTTTATATCTCTTATTTTTAACCACACATATTTTAATAAAATAATATTACACGTAAATTCGAAATTTTCTTTATTTTTTAATCATATATTTTCTATCAAATCACTATTTAAAATATATTATTGAAATAATAATGTGCATCAAAGATGAGGTTAGATTAGACATTGACTAATGATCATACTGTAATTAAAAAGGGAAAACAAGAAGAAGAGAAGAACCAAATTCACATCAAGGTGCTCTTGCACCCCTCTATTTAGAGAGTATTTGAATTGTACATGAGATATTTTGTAAATTTACACTTGAAATATTACAATTTACAATTTTACTGTACGGTAACAAAAAATAAAAAAATTTGCCACTAACGTCAAAAAATATTTTAATTTTTATTCATTGAATAAAATTCTTAATGGGGATATAGCAATTACAATCTTGTTATATGTACCCTTTGAGGTACATGTTGATTTATTGGATGTTGGTTTACCCGACTCTACCCCTCCCTCACGTTGGTTAATTCTTACCTTGAATATTGATTCAAAACTATGTCATATACGAGTACTTCCGCTGAAGAACCTTTTTAAGTTTTGCGTATGAAAAGTTGCACAGTGCAATAGTTAGTGAAGTTACAAGAACAATCTGAATTAAAGTAATCTTTTGAGTGTATATGCTCCGTTACAGTGCATATAATGTTTGACTTATGTGATAGAAACTATCCAGTTATTTGGAGGTACTAATTTACTTTAAATTTTATACTATAATTGAAGATGTGCTAACCCTTACATCATGTTTTATACACATTCTTCTAAAAGTATATTTTCTATCTCTTATTTTTAATCACATATTTTTCAATAAAATAATATTACACGTAAATTCGAAATTTTCTTTATTTTTTAATCATATATTTTCTATCAAATCACTATTTAAAATACATTATTGAAATAATAATGTGCATCAAAGACGAGGTTAGATTAGACATTGACTAATGATCACTATGTCAACGTTGAAGAATTACAATAAAACCCTGATTTTAGGGGAAAACTGTGTCCGACCAAAAATATCAAATTACTCCTTTTTAACCTTTTTTGTAATTTATAAAATTTTAAAAATTCGCATATCTAAAATTGGAACAAAGTTGGAACTTGGAAGGAATCGGTTGCTTTAATAGACTTTACTTCAATTGAAGGTTTAACAGCTGCTACGTCAACTATGATCGATTTAGTAAAATTAACTCTTTCTTATTTAGATAAATTAAGTGAATTTCTTACTTGTTGAGCAAAGAGAAAAACACTTGGAATTAAAAATAAATATATTACTTATTTTCATAAAAGGGCATTATATTTCGACTACGATTTTTATTTGGTCCATCATATTGCAATTTATAAATGCACTGCAATTAAAAAACATTTCTAGTAAGTACACCATATTTATTTACAAATATAACATACTGTAATTAAAAAGGGAAAACAAGAAGAAGAGAAGAACCAAATTCACATCAAGGTGCTCTTGCACCCCTCTATTTAGAGAGTATTTGCATTGTACATGAGATATTTTCTAAATTTATACTTGAAATATTACAATTTTACTGTATGGTAACAAAAATAAAAAAATTTGCCACTAATGTCAAAAAATATTTTAATTTTTATTCATTGAATAAAATTTTTAATGGAGATATAGCAATTACAATCTTGCTACGTGTAGCCTTTGGGGTACATGTTGATTTATCGGATGTTGGTTTACTCGATCCCACCCCCTCCCTCACATGGGGGTCGCATGTGAGGTCGGCGCGACCCCCTTGTGAGGGAGGGGGATCGGGTAAATCAAAGTGTACCAAAAATGTACAAATAGCATAATTCTAGCAATTAATAGTTTTCCATTTAATTTAAAGAGACAAATGAAGTGTTTTCTAAAATCTTTATTAGTTTATTAACTTGCTAAATTTTCAATTTTATTTTACTTATAAGTTTTTTTTTTTTTTTTTTTAAACAGCGTGGGTGGTTTCTTACAAAAATAAAGAAAGAAATAAAAGTTGACATAAGAGTTAAAAAAAAAAAAAATTGACCAGAGTTCCAATAGTTCAGAATTTAGAAATTAAAGCCAAACACCCAGCAAGATCCAGTCTAAAATTTATCGCCACCACCGCTAGAATGGCCACGGCCGGTGGAGCCACCAAGAAAACTACAAAGAAGCGGAGAAAGACTGCCAAGAGATTCAGAACCAAACTCAACGAACTCAAAACCACTCTCCTTCGCTCCAACACCACCACCTGCAACCACCACAAACACCTTTCAAATCTGATCCCTCTCCTCTCCTCATCTCCACCACCTCCACCTCCACCGCCCACTCTTTCCTCCTCAGCCATGACCTACACCTCCTCCCTTCTCAGTCTCTCACCTTGGAATCCCTTCTCTCCTCCACCGCCATTTCGCTCACTGACCTCCATTCTCTCCTCTCCTTCCCATTAACACCCACCCTACCACCACCACCCCCGTCGCTGGGGCCAGAAAATTGGTTCCACCGATTTTTGTCCTCTAATGATTATGATCCGAGGTGGGTTCAATTTTTTAATCTCTCTAAGCCTTCTTTTACTCCCCTTCTTCGTCTTCTTACTCCTTCTTTGAACTCCCTCCACCCTTTGCCACCCAATGCTGCAGTAGCCGCCACCCTCTTCCGCCTGGCTCACGCTGCCCCCTTCTCTGCAATCTCACGCCGCTTCTCTATTGACTCCCCTACCGCCTGCCGGGCTTTTTATGTTGTCTGTAAGGCCATTGTGGATCATCTTAGCCATTTGTTTGAGTTCAATTCTGATATCAATAGGATTATAGTCGGGTTTGGGTGGATTTCCTTGCCTAATTGTTGTGGAGTTTTGGGAATTGAGAAATTCGAATTGGATGGGCATTCCATGGATGAAAGTGGGTGTTTGTTAGTTCAGGCTTTAGTGGACTCTGAAGGGAGGTTCTTGGATGTGTCAGCTGGATGGCCTGGTGGTAAGAAACCAGGAGATATATTGAAAAAATCGAAGCTTTTTACAGGGATTGAGGATTCAAAGTACTTAAATGGACCGCCATTCGAGCTAAACAATGGAAATTCAATCCCACAATATATTTTGGGCAATTCATTTTACCCCCTTTTATCTTGGCTTTTGACGTCTTTTAGTGAGAAGAATGGGGAGTTGAGTTCTATCGAATTGGCATTTTATAAGGTGCACAGTAGAGGTATGGAGTTGGTTGGGACGGCATTTGCGAAATTGAAGAGAAGGTGGAAAGTTGTGGGGGAAGAAATGGAATGGGCAATGTGTTGAGGCTTTTCCATTTGTTATTGTTTCTTGTTGTTTGCTTCACAATTTTCTTATCAAGTGCAGTGAAGTAATGCCCGATGAAAATGTGGAGCTTCGGAGGAATATAGAGCTCCCTGAGTTTGATGGAGAAGACGATGAGGGTGGGAAGAGGACCCGCGATGCCCTTGCTTGGCACTTGAGTTGAGTGAATCGAGTATGAATATTGTTATCAAATGTCAACATTTTAGCTCCATCAATCTTTTATCTCTATGTAGCGCTTGTTTTGGTATATATGTTAGAGCAGTTTTTGATTGTGTATTGAGTTATAAATGCATTTCTACTTCCAATAATGTGTTTTAATATATGATCACATGTCTTTCATCCTAAATTATAATTAATACTCGAAATGCAATTGTATTGTATCTTTGGTAGAAACTGCACCTCTTGATGGAGTTGCCATGGTTGAAACCCCTTACTAGGTTCCATAATCATACGGTATGTGTTAGACGAGAGAAATTGAGAGTAAAATATGCCTTGTCAATACTGTGATCAGAAGTAGGTGGAACTTTATTACATGAAGTGAAGCCTTAGATATCTACTTCCGGGTGAAAAATTTAAAGAAGATACTTAAACATCTACTTGAATGACATCCGAGGATAGTGTGGCAATTGGCATTACTCCATAGCTGATGTAACCATGATATGCTTTACTAAACTAAGCAGTCTAAGCTCAAACTAGCAGCAACTTCATTATCTCTCTCTTTTTTTTTCTGCAAATTCATAAAGCCCAAATGAAAATGCTCTCTACTCAGAACTGCCATATTTCATGTGTAGCAAGATTCAAACTATGAATTAAACTCAGGTGCTTCATAAACCCAACCGCATGTTAGTGTACGGAAATTTTGGTGGTTAATTCTTACCTTGAATATTGATTCAAAACTATGTCATATATGAGTACTTCCGCTGAAGAACCTTTTTAAGTTTTGTGTATGAAAAGTTGCACAGTGCAATAGTTAGTGAAGTTACAAGAACAATCTGAATTAAAGTAATCTTTTGAGTGTATATGCTCCGTTACAGTGCATATAATGTTTGAATTATGTGATAGAAACTATCCAGTTTTGATACTATGGTGAGACTACATAATATTAAAGCATTGATTCATGTATGTGCAAAATGATCTCGAACCATTTTGCTCCTCAATTTTCACGTAGATGTGGTACTCTGAGCTTGACAGGATTTGACAGGATGATAGATGTATATCTCAGCTCCTTTCTTTCTTTCTTTCTTAGTTTTCTTTAGCCCAATGTACCAATCATACTCTGTTTATTGCTAATCTCACATTCTGTGGAAGTTACTAACAAGGTCATGATGTAGTGAAAGAATAGTGAAAGCATGCTCATGTCTTACTTTTTTGAAAAATTATACGTCGGTGTTTGTGTCCCATGAGGTGCAACCCGTGTCCGTGAGGTGCAACCCGTGTCCGTGAGGTTAAGACGATCGAATTCACAGAATTCATGACCTCTGAACATACTTCTGGGTGTATGAATCATTTCAATCTAAGTTATACTTACTATTTGCTGACTTTTTGGAATACATATCAAATGACTGATTTTGCAGTGCCAAATAACTTAAATATTTGGTTGGATTATTAAACACGACAGTATTCTGTGCAATTCTTCAAGAATAGGTTTCTCATAAAAGGAAAACTATCAAGAAAGTAAAAATAAGAATATTTCTATGTATCAGCATTTACTGATGACAGTAGACAGTATTAAAATTCCTGTCAAATACATCAATGCCTTTATCATGGCCTGTCAAATTCCTGATCCAGTTGTTGATCTTCTCAAATTTGAAAGGCTTTGTTTCTTTCTTTACAATTTCATTCAGTTTCCGAACTAATTGATCCCCTATCTTGGCTAATAATCAGAATAACTTCTTTGAAGAACAATTCTTTGTACAGTCCATCCAGCACGATATCAACCCTGCAAAACCTGCATCCCTTGACTGTGAAATCTCCGTTTCTCGTCTTTCCATAACTCTCAAGAACTCATCGGAGCTTAAACTCCCATCTCGATTTGCATCGAACATGTAAAATACCATGTTGACCACATTGTCAGAGAGGGATATGCCACAAACCTTGTGTCATATTCACAAGTTAGTATACAAGTGATAATATCTATAACAGAAAGAATGCATAGCATGCTAAATAGTAAATATCGTAATGGAAGAGAAGCATTTGTAGTATATACTTGTTCGGCAGCTCTTTTTAAGTCTTTCTTTGACAGTAGTCCATTCACTTCTCCATAACTGAATAGGGCCAAGGAGAAAGGCTGCAATCTTTTGCGAAGCTCAGCAAAATTCTTGAATTCGTCAAATGTCAAACGTAAGTCTTTTAGAGATGGCTCCTTGTTTAGTTCATCAACTCGATCGAGAAATTTGTTTATATATCTCATATCAGCAGATGCAACCATAGACAAGGCAAAATCTTTAGCAGAAATAGTTCCTTGTGACTTACAATCATAATGAGCAAACTCCAATCTCAGCATCTGTCGAAGTCAAAAAACCGAAATTTCGTAATTATTTGTGTGCATATGCCTCATATAATCTTGATGCTGCCACCTCATGTGGGCATATATTCTTAATTCTTATCATTTTAGTATGCCCGCATATGATATCACAAGAGACAAAAATAGTCTCACCAGATTAAACATAGATTATTGGATTTTAAGAATTTCAAACTGTATGCAAAAAACAGGTTCAAGTCCAATATCAAGAAGTAAAACAGAGAACAAGAGACTGTAAAATACATACTTCACCATGCAAGTCTCTCAAGAATTGGACAAATTTTTCATGTTCAAGGCGTTTGCTTCCATCACTGCCAAAGAAGTACTCTAGAAGACCACCATCCTCCACTGATCCAGAAACTTTTAATCCGATCCTAAGTCCGTCTCTATGACAAGCTCCTTGTCTATTAAATGTGCGCATAAGCCCCATCACTTTCTTAAATTCTTCCTTGTCTATACTTCTGTATAGCAGATAAAAACTCTTTGATAGTAAGAAAGATGAGCTCCTGTGATGTTTGGAGTTCAATATAAGTCAGTTCCTAAGTTAGATATACCAACTTACCCATCATTATCAAGATCAAACATTTTAAATGCAACAGAAAAGCTCGACTCAGGAATGCTCAGTATGGTAAGGAAAAAGATGTACCTGTAATAGCGAAAACATATAAAACCGATTACTTAATAAATTTGATAACTGATGTTGCATTTTAATTATTTTTTCTGGAAAGAGTGTAAACAGCGGTGAATGAAAATTTTGATAGAGATACTAACTCTGGGAATGATATAAGTCCATCATTATTGGTATCAAAAAGCATGAAGAATTGTGATGGAGCACACTGTAACTCACTAGTAATCCATTCCCCTTTCAAATGTCCCCCTCTAACACTGTCTGCTTCTGATGGAGGAAATACAGGAACAGCTGCTCTCATTAAGTCTGCTGGTGTCATGTACATTTCTCCTGAAGGGGTTCTAAAAGACGCGAAGTATTCAAACACCTGAAATAAAGAAAAACACAGAAACAAATTTTTGATCATAGATCGTCATGAAGCGAAAATGCCGGCATTTTATCCCACATTATGAAGTTTGATTTTTAAGGCAGATGATAGATCATCAATTTTAAATTTTTTTTTTTTTTAGATGATTTTGAAAATATTTTCGAAACAGTTTGTTGGGAATTTAATTTCGACCTGTAGTTTCTGATTGCTTGGAAAAGTCCTCCTGAAGCGTAAGAGTAAGAAAAAAGTATGAACTTCTTTTGAAAAGAGGACATACATAGACTTTTAAATCTTGCTACTCATTTACTATTGTCTTCGGATGTTGTTATTTAATTAGGTGTTGGACAATATAAGGAATGTCATCTTTGAGTTTCTTTAGTGTTCTTAACTTAATATATGTGTGTGTGTGTGTGTGTATAATGTATCTATTAATCTTCATCTTTTCGAGTTCTTTCCAATTCAACTTATCAAACTTTGTCATCAATTAATGCTGCGAAAACTTATAGACAAACAAGAACTGAATGTAGATAATTATCCGCAATCACGTAAATATTATACCTTTGAAGATGAAACTATACTTCTTTTCAGGTTCAGGAATCCCAATTCCAGAATCAGCATAAGACACAAATGATGAATCTGTATTAGAGAATGAAGAACAGTAGCTGGAGGCCCCAACAATCACCAACCCAGAACAAATTGATCTCAAAACTGACTCAAGAAATGAATAACCCTTCTCATTATCACCATAATTATAACTTTTAGTACCCTTCGATCCCAATAATAATGGATTGTCTGATGATTTTCTGAAAACTTGATAAGAATTCCTACTTTGAGTTGCAAAAACTGGAATTTGTTTTGCGGATTTTCTCAGCAATGCCCAAGAATGCATAGTATATCAATTTTCAAAGAACGGAAGAAAAATCAGGCTTGGAAATGGTGGTAATTTATGGCTATACAATTATGAATTTGAATATATATGAAAGGGAAGAAAATTGGTGTGGATATGTTAGAGCGAGAAAGGCGGTGCTAAGACTCGTTCTTAACGGTCTTCAAGGTAGATTGTTTCTGTTCTCAAGATGCATGGTGTTTTGGATAACTTATTTTTTTGTGTCCAACAAAATTAAGCAATTTCGAAGCATATTTGAGATATAATATATTAAGGCAATATCTCGACAAAGTCGACTAAGCAATTGATATTCTCTTTTTGAGAATTTCAAAATGATCACTAGAGTCTGATGAATAATTGATAAGTGCATTTTATATATTTCTTTATGGCACAAAATATGAATAATTATTGGTAAATATATCGAAATATGGCTTAATTTATATAAATTATGTTTTTTAAGATAACACTGGTGAACATGATAGAATTTAGGAAAAAAAGCGAAGAAAGACTAAAATGGTAGAAAACCAAAGTGCAAATAGTCGAAAAATGATCCGGAAGAAAAAATGAAGATGTGAAAGAGTCGAAGATCAATTTGGTGAAGACACAGAGTATTGGAAAAAGAAAAAAAATGAGAAAAGAGGTCAAGAAACTAGAAAATGGAATTAAAGGACCAAAACGCAAAGATTGAAATTTCACTTAAACTATGCTATAGCATAGTTATTCTTTCCATGCGGTCGCATGGTGTGATGCAGGGATTTTCGGAGCTGAACATGGTTGAATTATTCTATAGCATTGAAATATACTATGCTAAAGTATAGTGTATTATTGAAAGGAAAATTCTGGTTTCCTTATTTTATTCCACCTCTTATGGAAACAAATCTTGGAATGTCTTTTAAGGACCTAGAGCCGTCTAGTGGTGGCAATCGAGCCGAGCGGCTCATGGGCTCGACCGCTCGGCTTGTTCTGTAGCAGCCCACGAGCCGCTCGAGCTCGTCAAAAATCGAACCCGAGTACGAGCGAGCGGGCTGGCTCGTCGAGTCCACGAGCCGCTTGCCTATTTAAAAAATAAATAAATAAATAAAATTAAGCAATCAGTAACCGAAACAATCACTGACCAAACGGTCACTGATTTTTTCTGAAAAATCAGTGACCGTTTGGTCACTGATTTTTTTTAAAAAAAAAAAATTTAATTTTTTCTCTATAAATACCCACCCCTATTCAAAATTTTTTTATCACCAATATTACTAAATTTACTATCATTCTCTACTCTACAATTTACAAATTATCAACATTCAACAATATCATAATTATCATTTATTCATTTTATTCTATTATCATCTTCATCTTCTACATGTTTTTTACATTATTATATTGATTTTACTTTTACAATTCATTTTATACACTACTACATAATTTTCATTCACTTCTCAATTCTACATTTCTATTTTCTACATTCTACTTCAAATTTTCAACATTCAATTTCTATTATTAGC
>CAIGRB010164298.1:62089-86840 GCA_903798255.1 Fraxinus quadrangulata
TTAACCGTTTCAATCTTTAATATAGTATAAATCTTTAAAAATTACAAATATTTTGAAAAATAAAAAATGTACATTTCAAAAAATATTAGAAAATGTATATGTATTAATGTATATATATTTTTTGAATTTTAGATTGGGTTAAAAATTTTTTTTTTTAAACAAGCAGGCTCGGCTCGCCTTAGGCAAGCTCGGGTACTAGCCGAGTTCGCCCAAAAACCAACGAGCTCTTGAATTTTAGATTGGGTTAAAAAAAATTTTTTTTTAAACAAGCAAGCTCGGGCACGAGCTGAGCTCGCCCAAAAACCAACAAGCCGAGCTCGTTGGTCACCAGCCAAGAGCTCGGCTCGTCCGAGCACGACCCGAGTTCGTTCGGTTGTGGGTCGAGCCGAGAGCCATCCATAATGAAAGGACAATACATTACAACACATTCTAAGAGATTTTGGAGCATAGAAGAAGGCAAGAAACACAAATATCGATTACAAGACTCGAAAATTCAATCCAAACTTTGTTTAGGTGATGTCTATTCTTCAATTTTTCTTTTGTTTTCTTTCTCATAACATATTAGGCTAGTTTTCTTTGTACTAGGAGAACGATGACATACTTGATATTAAAAACACGTTTTCGAATATTGAATGATTTATATGATTTTCTTTTCTCTACAATTATTATACACGGTAGTTGGGTGACTATGGTGGCCTATTTTATGCATTCGAAAGAAGGGAAATATGTTCGACGTATAAAGATTGTCATAGGGTCCGATAAGGGATAGAAATATACCACTATACTTTATGTGAATCTTTAAGTGTTCATAAAAATTCATGCACTCTTGTATGTTCGCATCCGTCATAAAAATATAGTCGGTTCATATATGAGAGTATATTTAATATTATTCGAGAGAGATTGTTAAATAAATTAAGAACATTGATTCGTCAAAATTCAATCGTATTATCAAAGTGTAGAACTAAGGTTAAAAAAAAAAGATTATTGCATGGAAATTCGGGATTTTAATACATTTGTCATTTATTAAATACATCAATTTGCATTTAATATAATTTGTATTTAGTTTAGTTAATTTACTAATAATTATATATGTAGATTAATTTATTCATAATTTTGTCACAAACAATACATCATATTATTCTTGTTTTGATTAAGGTTGCGATAATTAAAATTGAACTAATTAATCTATGTGGAACAATACTTGGACTCAAAATTTACTTTATTACTTGTTAACGAACCGTACACTTGCGGTGGTTATAATTCAAAATATATTTTCGTGAACAAGTTTTTAGTATCATTGTCGAAGATTGATTTTTAAGTTTAATTTCATTTATCTTGACACTAATTCAAACTTCTATATGTACTCTTGTATTTTTTTTCATTTTAATTTTTTCCCTCTTTTCAGGATATAAAAAGAGCAAAATAGCAGGATAACGGATGATTATGGTTGATTTCAGTAAAATGCTCGTATGTGATTTCATCATAAGACAACAACACTTGACAGCTCAAGAAATTGACGATGGAGATATGCTTGTGGAAGATTTTGTTATGGAATAGCGACTACGAGATATAAAAGCGGAATGTGAACTTGATAAAACTGTCATGGGTGACTTGTTGCATTATTTCTCTCACAAAAATTTGACGTGGATGATTTGCATGTGGAATTATTTCTTCCACATATTATTAACGAACATCAATTAAGAGAATCGATCTAACTTCCAACAAATACAACAAGAGGTGGAGACTTTCCATGAAAATGTCATTATTTGTTTGCCAAAATTTCCGAATATAAACGTTAAATTCAAGAAAGTTCAATTAAAGAAGAAGAAGATCATGAAAAAATCGAAAAATTAATCATAACGGGCCAAAAAGAATCAGTAGCATTCAAAGAGGGGGAAATTAGCATGCAATCCATCGATTTTATCGTTTACTCAAAAATTGAATACCTTATGAAGAGATTGATGTGTCTATTATTGAGTTCGAAACGGGTGATAAGGAGAAATCATACTATTTGGTGCAGGTAAATGTTAAAATTTAAAGGAAAATTGTAATATGGAATAAAGTCAAATTGAGTAAGCTAAGCATGACCTCCAAATCCATATTCAATGTGCCATGATACACTTGTGCAAAAGTCGAGTTTAAGACTATAAATCGAGCGCTTAATGGGAGGTAACCCATTTTTTTAAATCCATTTTTCCTTATTTTGATTAATCATTGCATTACAAGTAGTTTTAGAGATTGCATTAATTTAAAAATTCATCCATTTAAATTGGTTTTAACACATTTTAGTCAGTATGTTAATACTTGCATTATTAATTTAGGCATATTTACTTATTGAGTTCATTTTATTTCGATTCATCGTTAACATCCTAGCATTAATTGAGCTCATATTGATGTGATATGCATTCTTAACGTTGCACCTAGATTTCAATCTTCTTAATGCTAGGTGTGAATACATTACAATTATTTAAACCTTATTTTCTATCATTAATATTTATTTTGAATTCTTGAGACAGAAAATTGAAGACTAGCAAAAAAAAAAAAAAAAANGTGCTAGAAGAACAATGAACCTTGTAATATGAATTTTTAATCTTTAATTTTACATATTTGACATTGAAAACACGTTTTTTGGATATTGAATGATTTAAATGATTTTATTTTCTCCACAATTATTGCGCACGGTAGTTGTGTAAATGTGACGGCCTATTTTATGCATTCAAAAGAAGGAAAATAGGTTCGACATATATATATTGTCATATGATCGGATAGGAGATATAAATATACCGCTATACTTTATATGAATTTTTAAATGTTCATAAAAATTCATGAATTCTTGTATGTTCGCATTCGTCATAAAATTATAGTCGTGTCATATATGAGAATATGTTTAACATTATTCGAATGATATTGTTAAATAAAATAGGAATATTGATTCATCAAAATTTAACTGTGTTGTCAAAGTGTAGAACTAAGGTTAAAATTGATTATTACATGGAAATTTGGGATCCTAGTGTGTTTGTCATTTATTAAACACATTCATTTGCATTTAGTTTAGTTAATTTACTCATAATTGCATAAGTAGATTATTTTAGTTATAATTTTGTCACAAACAACCATGTCACATTATTCTTGTTTCGGTTAAGGTTGCGATAAGTAAAATTGAACTAACCAATCTCCGTCGGCCGATACTTGGACTCAAATCCACTTTATTATTCGTTAACGATCCATACACTTGAGGTGATTTTAATTCGATATATATTTTCATGAACAAGTTTTTGGCACCGTTACTGGAGATTGAGTTTTAGTTTGATTTTATTTACCTTGATACTAATTCGGACTTCTACATGTATTCTTGTATTATTATTATTTTTGTTCCATCTTAATTTTTTTTCTCCTTTTCAAGATATATAAATGAACAAAGATAGCAGGATAAAAGATGACTGTGGTTGACTTCAACAAAATACTCGTATGTGATTTTATCATAAAACATCAACAATTGACAACTCAAGAAATTGATGAGAGAGATATGCTTGTGAGAGATTTCATTATAGGACAATAATTACGAGATATAAAAGCAGAATGTGAACTTGATGAAACTGTCTTGGGTTTACTCGTTGCATTATTTCTTTTACCACAATTGATGTATGTGATTTGTCTATGAGATTATTTCTTCCACCGGTTATTAATGGATATCAATTAAGGGAATCACATCAACCAGATTTCTTACAAATACAACAAGAGGAGAAGACTCTTCATGAAGATGTTATTGTTTCTTTGCCAAAAGTTTTGAACACGAACGTTGAATTCGAGAAAACTTTAATTAAATAAAAGGAGCATGAAAAGATCGAGAAATCAATTATAACAAGCGAAAAAAACTTGTAGCATTCAAAGAAGAGGAAATTCTTGACTTTATCGTTTGCTAAAAATGGAGTTTGTTATTATACCTTATGAGGAGATTGGGGTGTATATTGTTGAGTTCGAAACGAATGATGAGGGGAAGTCATACTACTTGGAGAATGACAAGATTAAAATATCGAAGAAAGTTGCAATATGGAACAAAATAAAATTAAGCAAGCTAAGCATGACCTCCAAATCCATATTCAAAGTACTATGAAACACTAGTGAAAAAGGCGAGCTCTAGACATTAAACTAATTGCTTAATGGGAGGCAACCCATTTTCCTATCACTTACCTCTTATTTTGATTAAGTATTGCATTACAAACAGATTTTTATGGATTGCATTAGTATTTTAGGGTCATATTTAGGAACTCATGCATTTAAATGGTTTGTTTTGAACACATTTTAGGTAGTATTTCAAGACTTGCATTAGTAACTTAGGCATGTGTACTTATTGAGTTCAATTTACTTAGCCTCATCGATAACATCCCAGCATTACATTGCGTTTACATTGATGTGATATGTATTTTTAAGGTTGCACCAAGATTTCAATCTTCTTAATGTTAGAAGAGTAGAATTCTTCTTGGTGTGAATACATTACAAATATTTAAAGCTTATTTGCTATCATTAATATTTATTTTGAATTCTTGAGACAGAAAATTGAAGACTAGCAAAAAAAAAAAAAAAAACAAAGTGGTGGTCGTCATGGCGTCTACCAACTAGACCAGCCTGATCATTTTACCTATCTGCATCTACCCCCAGGGAGTTTCTGATCCTTACTATTTTATTTTGATTATTTTTGCTCTGACATTGAAAATAATGTTTTATATAAGTTTTTTTGTGAAAAAAATAGCAGTTTTTTATTTATTTTCTAGTATTTGTTTATTGTTTTGTATGCTTGTGTGAGTTTGATGACACTGTCGGCAATGATGTTGAATACTGGAATAAGTATGAGCTATAAATGGTGGAAATATTGCATGATTAGATTAATCAATACTTGTTTATATGAAACTTGACATTTTTTATGCACGACATTCATGTTTTACATATTAAGTTGGTGATTTAGCTGATTACTTAGAGAAAATTTGAACATAGTAAGTTAGATCTGAATAACCTCTATTGTATTTATCCATAATCCATTTATAGAGTAGTTTAAAGGTGGTTGAGCTGTTACAAAGGAACATTGAGATGCGTAGGGGTTTCGTGCATGAAATTATCTTGTGTGCATTGTCAAAATAAATGAAACGAAGACAAGGTGAAAGTTTTAAATTAGAATGTAATTTTAGATGTTGGATGTCTAAAAGGAAAGGAGCATATCACTGGTCTATGTGTAAATAAAATCATCTTTTCGAGTTTGTATAACTCGAGTGAATAAGCCTGTAAATGTTTAAAATCTTGTGCCCTATAGTCATCTAACTTAGTAGTCATCGTCCTAAAACTCGTTACATGTGTCATATAAAAAGCAAATGAGAAGATATTTATAAAAAAATGAAAAACAATAATAACTGAGAAAAATCACAATTACATTGATTAAACTCCAAGACATTTGGTTGATAGAACTATACGTTTAATACGAGGCAAGTAGTTTAGTTTAATCTTAAAGGTTGATGTAGTAAAAAATATAGGAGAATCTCGACTAATTGAAGTATGAACTTGTGATAGTAAGATCAATTCAAACTAAGAGAGGGTAATGAGTAAAATTAAAATAAGTTCAACTTATAATCCACCTTGGAAAAACTGAGTGAAAAAAATAAGTTCCTGGGGATGTGTATCTCTCGAGAGAAGAAATGAAATATTTGACAACTATGAGTCAGGAGTTGAGCCAATCATAAGCTTGATATGTTTACATGAGTTTATACACACCCACGTCGAGTTATACATATAACATGTGGAGATTGATTTGATTTTGCACTGTTGAAACTGTTCATTATGTGATTACTGAATTCCAATCCTGAGACACGGTGGATTGTCAAACTATATTTTGTTTAGAGTTAAGCTACAACTTTTTTGAGGACAAACAATTGTTCAAGTTTGAGGGATTTGATAAGTGCATTTTATACACTTATTTCTAGCACAAAATATGAACAATTGTTTGTAACCATATCGAAATATGGCTTTAATTCTATATAAATTATATTTTGTAGGATAACATTGATGAACATGATGGAATTTATGAAAAAGAAGCGAAAAAGGACTAAAATGAAAGAAAACCAAAGTTCAGGAATCAAAGTGAAAATATTCGAAAGATGACTTGGAAGAAGAAATAATGACGTGAAAGAGTCAAAGATCAATTTAGCGAAGACATAGAGTATTGGAAGTGGAAGAAGAAAAATTGAGAAAAGAGATCAACAAACTAGAAAACGGAATTGGAGGACCAAAATACAAATACTGAAATTTCACTTAAACTATGCTATAGCATAGTTATTCTCTCCATGCAGTCGCATGGTGTGATGCAGGGATTTTTTTAGCTGAACACGGTTGAACTATGCTATAGCATTGAATACTATGCTATAGCATAGTGTATTGTCAAAAGGAAAATTCTAGTTTCCTTATTTGATTTCACCTCTTATAGAAACAAATCTTGAGATATCTTTTAAAGACCTAGGACCGTCCATAATGAAGGGACAACACATTACAACACATTCTAAGTGATTTTGGAGTATAAAAGGAGGTAAGAAACACGAAGATCGATTACAAGATTCGAAAATTCAATCCAAACTTTATTTAGGTGATGTCGATTCTTCAATTTTTCCTTTGTTTTCTTTCTCATAACATGTTAGATTAATTTTCTTTGTACTAGGAGAATGATAAATCATGTAATATGAATTTTTAATATTTAGTTTTACATACTTGTTATTGAAAATACGTTTTTGGATATTGAATAATTTATATGATTTTCTTTTCTCTACAATTATTGTGCACGGTAGTTGTGTGACCGTGGTGGCTTATTTCATGCATTCGAAAGAAAGGAAATAAGTTCGACATATATAGATTGTCATAGGGTCCAATAGGGGATAGAAATATATCGCTATACTCTATGTGAATTTTTAAGTATTCATAAAAATTAATACTCTTGTATATTCTATTCCGTCATAGAAATATAGTCAAGTCATATATGAGATTATGTTTAATATTATTTGAGAGAGATTGTTAAATAAAATAAGAACATTGATTCGTCAAAATTCAATCATGCCGTCAAAGTGTAGAACTAAGGTTAAAAAAAGATTATTGTATGGGAATTCGGGATCCTAGTGCATTTGTCATTTATTAAACACATTAATTTGCATTTAATTTAGTTAATTTACGCATAATTATATAAGTAGATTAATTTATACATAATTTTGTCACAAACAATACATCATATTAATCTTGTTTCGGTTAAGATTGCGATAATTAAAATTTAACAAACCGTACACCTACAGTAGTTATAATTCGAAATATATTTTCGTGAACAATAATCCTAGCCGACCCGGCCATACACTGGTTCTATTATCTTCCCATCTTCATTTTAGTCTAATCGCACTTGCACACGTGACTACTTAATTTGGAAAAAAAAAAAAAAAGAGAAAAAAAATCTTTACAACTCAAAACTTGGGTCGTGGGGAGGAAAATCATTTTTTTTGCATATTAAAGTAAACTGATAGTGTCAAAAATTTCGTAAAATAAGTTATTTTCGAAGGTCTTATCATACGACTTTTGCGTTATTTTAGGAAAATCCTTATAACTGAAAACACGAATTTAAAAATTCGCATTAAAATCTCAAAATTTCATAGAATCAATGAATTTTCACTCTCCATTTCTTAGCATATTCCAAGAGGAGGTAGATGAAACAAACGCGGTAAATGTTTTTCATCTTTTTACTTTGGTTTTGTATGGTTCTATTTTTAGGGTTGGAAGTACTCGCTAACCGGGTTCTTTTTTCAGATAATCGTGGGAAAGATACTTCTATTGATAATCATCCATTGACTCAATTGGATGAACCTAATATAGCTAATTACCTATTTAATGAATTATGTTAAATATATATGTTTCTATCTAATTTATTATTAATTCAATCATTTTTTGTTTGTATACCTTCGAGAATAAGTGAAATCGAATGTTATCTAACCTTTCCACGTAAATTTGCAATGTCTATGCAATGTGTAGAACACTTTATCCAATGTAATACTCACTTTTCCCCCAAAGTATTTCTATTATTGTGATGTAGAAATTGTGCTTGAAACTTATGGAACATTTGAATAAGTAAAAATTCGTGGAAAAGTCGGATATTGTAATATGTTAATTCCGTGTTTATTTTTTAAGAGTTTGAATTTTAGATGATTGTACTATTTTTAATTTATTTAACTAATTTTTTTTTTTCTCTAATGGCTTTTTCTATTTCTATTTACAAAAATTCTTGAACGTTGAATGTGATAAATAGGTAGCCAAAACATTTTTTTTTAAAAGTATTATTATTATGATTTTTGATATTTGGTATTTGGGCCTAAGCCCAAATTGAAGAACCAACCTGACCCGTTTGGGCTGGTTTTAGATTCTACCAAAATTACTAAGTCGGGATTGTTTGAGTTGGGCTGAAAACCAACCTAGTCCTGGGTGAGAAAGACAGCGATCTAAATTTTGGAGCTTTAATTTTAGATTTTCTCTCTCTTTCTCTGGTAGCAAGGATTTGATGTTCAAGTATAGTAAAAAGGATCATGCTACATGTATATAAAAGTTGACGTATTGATTTACAATTTGATGAGTTCACAAATTTTGGTGTATTAATTTTAACATTTTTTTAACGCATGACTAGATTTTTGACACATTAGGAAGTATGATCCAATGTGTATAGAATATGTGTACAAGTAATTTAATCCTAATTAAAAAAAATCAACCCAACCGTCGAAAGGCTAAACACTGACCTAATCGAGTTGAGTCAAGTCAATTTTTCGATAGCGGTTTATAGACCAACACTAATGAAAATATCTGCACTCCTTTAAATATAGAATAACGACAATATATTTATTTACAAAATATATATATTACATTTGAATTTATTCTTGCACAAACACAATACATTCTTTTAACATTAGAATATACTGTCATAAAAAGGAAAAAAAAAAGGGTCCAAAACTCGCCCTTTTTGACGTATCAAGCAAATTCCTTGGCACATCTGTCCAAAGCTCGCTTTCAGAACATTGAATGCAATCTAGTTCGTTCATTTGTACTCAATCCGGCCCAAACAAACCCCACTTCCTCATGACTCAAGAAAGGTACGAACAAAACACCTAACCTTCTCAGCTTAAAATCTCCTTGATCATAACAATCTGGAACCCCCACCGTCACCCACCCCACCCCACTCCACCCCCACTCAATGCTTCTGTAAATTTGTGTTTCTTGTATTTCCCAAATTTGAATATTTGGGAGTTCAAAAATGGTGACTGTGAAAAGAGGGAGTAGGCCTCCATGGGTTGGACTTGGAGCATCTGTTTGGATGCAAATAGCAGCTGGAAATGCCTATAATTTCCCACTCTACTCTCATTCATTAAAATCAGTTCTGGGTTTCAACCAAAGGCAGCTCACAATGCTTGGGGTGGCGAATGATATTGGTGAAAATGTCGGCATACTCCCTGGACTTATATGCAACAAGTTCCCACCATTGGTGATTCTTTCGATTGGTGCTTTTGCATGTTTCTTGGGTTATGGGGTTCTTTGGCTTGCCATTAGCCGTACTGTTCTTGATTTGCCTTATTGGCTGGTAAAGTATCTGTTCTTGTATTTTTTAGTTTTGCTTACTGGGTTTTATTATAAAGATCTGTTCTTTGAGTTTCGTTGTTTGGATTGATGATTGTATGTAATTTTTGGTTTTGAATTGATTCTTTTTATAATTTATTACTCAACTTGGATCTGTTTTATGTGTTATTGTCTAATGTTTTGGAACTTAGAAATCCACTATTCAATTGTATATTTATAAATGAACAAGAAAATAAATGGAAACGTTAAGCGATGTCTAGTTTAATTTATTGGCTGTAATAGCTTCCTGAGTTGTCGTCGTCGCAGTTCCTTGTAGTGATGGAAGTGGTCAATCTTATGCCCAAACGACAAAACTGGACTAATTTCGAAACTAGTGATGATGACGTGTGTAATGGATTAGGAAGGGGATTGAGCTTTTCGAGTAGGTCCTGCAATTTGGATTTCTTTTACTGGTGATTGCTGGTTGAAGTTCATTCGGCTTTTACTGCCAAAGATAGCAGTAATACTGGTGTAAGATAGATTAGATGGTAATTGGAAGCTGGTTGGGTGATAAAAATTTTTAAGGCAAGGGGATTTTCCATTTTAACGGCCTTGTGCAGCATTTAATAAAGCATATTTCTGGTGCAAATAATTTCGATTTTCACTAGTTAAAGAGCGATATATTTTGGGTATAAACTAAAAATAAAAGAATATATTTATTGAAGAGTAAACTTGATTCTTGTTTTCAATTTCTGTGTTATTGATTCATTCAAGCTCAGTTGGATTGCAATTCTGCAAGCGCTTTTTCCATCTGATTTGTGCAGTGTGAGAGTATCTGTTCATGAACTGAACTCATTGGAAACAATAGCTGTAGTCTGTGTGTCTGATAGCTATACTATATACCCCTTCACCCCAAACAAAGACTCGATGAAGAAGGATAAATAAAATATTTCTTCATCTTCATGAAATTTGAGGTTCTACCTGCTTCAAGAGAAGATGTTCGTGCTTGGAACATCTAAATAATTGGATTGATCCTCCAGTTGTGCTGTATTATTTGACACATGTAGTCCTTTCTTTTCCAGGCAGTAACCATATATGCTTGTTCACTTGCAGTTATGGGTTGCTTTATGTATTGCAACAAATAGCAATGCTTGGTTCAGCACTGCAGTACTTGTGACTAATATGAGAAACTTCCCTCTAAGTCGAGGCACAGTCGCTGGTATTATTAAGGGCTATGGAGGACTTAGTGCTGCTGTATATACAGAGATTTATAGCATGTTGCTTAAAAATTCTTCTTCTAAACTCATGCTATTCCTCGCACTTGGGATTCCTACTCTCTGTCTTATTATGATGTATTTTGTTAGGCCGTGTACTCCAGCTTCTGGCGATGATACTTCGGAAAATTGCCATTTTCTGTTCATTCAAGCTTCTAGTATCTTGCTTGGTATATATGTTCTTACAACTACTGTTTTGGACGATGTGCTCTCTTTAAGTGCTCCCATTTCCTATTTTTTTCTTGTTCTTATGGTCCTCTTTCTAATGGCTCCACTTGCCATCCCTGTGAAGATGACTTTATACCCCTCCAGTAGCAGCAAATCTGCTGCTCATGTCCAATTTGTTGGACCAGCAAAAACTTCTGACCAAGACAATGGCAATGCAGACAAAATAGAACCGCTTTTGACACCATCTTTATCATCTGCAAACCTTGGAAGTTTTCACGAAAGTGACAGCATGTCCGAAGTGGATATGCTTATTGCCGAAGGAGAAGGCGCGATAAAGAAAAAGAGGAGACCTAGAAGAGGGGATGATTTTACATTTGCTGAAGCTATGATCAAAGCCGATTTCTGGCTTCTGTTCTTGGTCTACTTTGTCGGGGTTGGCTCTGGTGTTACCGTTCTCAATAACCTGGCTCAGATTGGAATAGCTCAATATATGCATGATACAAATATCCTGTTATCCCTCTTCAGCTTCTTCAATTTTGTGGGTCGCCTTGGTGGAGGTGTTGTTTCTGAATATTTTGTCAGGTTTGTATTTGCATGTTTTAAGATTATCCTATTGCTTATGTATCAGGAATAATCACAAATTCCTTAGAAAATGTCATTTATTCTTTTCGGTTTGATCTGATTTGTGGTACTATCTTATTTGCAGATCAAAATCGATCCCTAGGACAGTTTGGATGACAGTTACACAAGTTATAATGATAATTGCATATCTTCTTTTTGCTTCAGCTCTTAATGGAACTCTTTATGCCGCAACTGCATTGCTGGGAATCTGCTATGGTGTTCAATTTTCTGTCATGGTCCCAACAGCCTCCGAGCTATTTGGCCTTAAGAATTTTGGTATGATTTTCAATTTTATGTCACTCGGCAATCCACTCGGTGCATACCTATTCTCGGGTCTCCTTGCGGGCTTTCTATATGATAATGAGGCATCAAAACAGCACGCTGTTTCTTGCTTAGGTCCAAATTGTTTTAGACTCACCTTCCTTGTTTTGGCTGGACTTTGCGGTGTTGGCACCATTCTTAGCATAGTTTTGACCGTGAGGATAAAACCCGTTTACCAAATGCTCTATGCTGGGGGTTCCTTTCGGGTACCCCAAAGTTCAAATCATTGAGATGACTATAGTGATGGACGGCTTTCCTTGGTGGATGATGCACCTTTTGGTTGTTACTGTTCGCGTGAAATCCGTAAGCATATGAGATCATTGTACAAGTAATAAGATTTATGAGTTTAAGAGTATCGTTCCTACGAGAAGCAAGGTTTAATTTATAGTTCAATAGTTACTATTAATTTCGAAGAATGGTGATATTGAAAGAGTTGTGATTTGTTTATTATTTATTCTAATTTTATTTTAAGAAAACGATAAAAAGTAATTAAATATAATGTGAATGCTTGTATTGGATTAATGCATTCCCCTATTTCGATCTATTTTAATTCTCAATAATTAAATTATTCAATTCATGTATTTTGAAAATCGATAAAGTTAATATGTTAAATGATATTTTTCAAGATATACCAACCTATGACTAACACGAGATGATTTTATTCCTAATACGAATTCATATAAAAATTATGTATTTAGTTTAGATTATCAATGATATTGCATGTGTGAAAGATATTATTCTTAATTCTAACTACACATGTTGATTTTACTATGTTTTAGACTTATTGTGAGTATTCTTACAGTACAACAAACAACTAATTATTCAATTAATGGTCAAACAACCAAATAGTGCAATGAGTATGTAAAATCAATTAAAAAAAAACACACAAGAACTTTCTAAATTAACTTTTTGAATTGATATAAATAAAAATAGGGTTTAAATACTCATCCAATACAAATGGAAAAACTATCCTAACATGTTTGGATTTAAATTACAAAAGAACAATTGTAAAATCATCACTTGGAAAGAAGAAATAATGAAGAATTAGGAGTTTTCCACGTTCTTGATGTGAATCTTCAATTCAGATAAAAAATCTTCAATATTCTATGCAATTCGTTTTGATTCTACGTTGTTAGCCGTGTCCTTCACCTCCAAAATTGATTAGAATCTATGAATTTTTTAGATCTAGAGCGGTTCTCCACATTCTGGACGGATTCCAAGTTATAAAAGATGCAAAGATATCATAGCAAAATTTGCCGAAACAAGAAAAATGAAAGAAAATCTTTTATAGTCGGAAAACTATACGTACGCATTGTATAAATTGAGTGTATGCCTAGTATAGTGATTTTAACTTCAGTCGGCCCATAATGGGATCTCGCGTACGCATGACGTGCAGGCCTATGCGTTCGCATATCTTCACATTTTGGGGTCAATTTTGCAAATTGGTCCCTAAACTTTTTGCAATATTTTATTGATCCTTTTCACTTGTGATTTGGTTTCTTTAGCTTCCAAATGTCTCCAATTGAGTTTGTAGCATCTTCAATCTTCATTTTATGTCCCGACACGACTATTGGAATGTTGGAATTTAGTCCCCATAGTTTTGATTTCACATTTCTTCTCTATATTTAGCTTGTTTTCTCCAATTTTTCATCAAATTATGAGTTTTACCTAATAAACATAATATATAACACAAATTAGACTATATTTTGTCAGAAGGACATTAAAATGCTATAATTTAAAGCCCCGAATAAATGTTGAAAATATACTTATCAAACCTTCAGATTTGAATTTTTGTTTGTCCTCAAACAAAACAATAACTCGATTTTAAAACAAACACATAATCATGCAAAAGGATTTAACTACATAGCCCGAGTTTTTATCTTTGGATTGGAATTATGATATTAAATCTACAAATAGCTTCCAGATCACATTACCAAAATAAATATCCACTTTCTCAATGTAACACCGACGCGCGCGCTTGTGTGTGTGTGTGTGTGTGTGTGTGTGTGAAGAATTTAACATAGCATCATGAATTCACAAGTTATTCCATTCCTGACCCTTAATAGTCAAATATGTTCTTATCCCTACTCTTGAGATTCACATTACCTTAAACTTGTTCGTTTCATTGTTGTCAAGTGTGTGTGATCTAAGGTTGAATTTTATAATATCATCACTTCTCTAGTTTAGGTAAATCTTACCAATTGAAGTTCAACGTGTCAATAAAAAAATATTCTCCATTAAATTTGATTGTTTCAATCTCTAGAATTTAACTGATAGCCTAAGAATAACTAACCAAGAGGGGGGTGATTTGATTTTTAAAACTTTTTCAAATAATTAACTAAAATCACGCAAGTTAAAAACATGTTGATAAGTTAATAATCGTAAGCAAGTTTAAGCAAGTAGATCAATCAAATAATAAGTGCAAATATGAAAGTATAAGTAAAAGGAATAGAAGATGCAAACGGTATAATTATGGAGGTTCGATCCAAAACAATGATCTACGTCCTCCGTTACCAAGCTCTCCGGCACGAGCAAGGCCTTTTCACTATTTCGATTGACTTGTAGTGCAATCTAACATTTTACAATTCTTTCAGCGACTTATAAATAATGAGTACCGATCCTTATACAATGTTGAGCTTTACGGGATCTCAACACGATCCACACTATTGAGCTTTACGGGACTTCAATAAAACCCATACGGTGACTTACAACAAGGAATACCGATCTTTATACAATATTGATTTTCAAGGAATTTCAACACGACCCGCACTTTATCGAAATGGTTTTACAATGAAATTCCTCTCTTGATAAATAATACAAACAAATTAAGTACAAAGAGAAACTAATACTTTAATGAATAGCAATAAATGATAGCTCAAGTGTTAGATAAAAATGTTGATGAATATAATAGTCAAAAATTAGATTCAATCAGTCAAAGTGTTTCAATGAGAAGATGAAGAAATAAATACAATGTAAGTTCAAAAATTTTCTCAAAAAATATCTCTCTTTTAATTGATGAATGTAATAAATTAATCACTAAGAGAGAAATGAAATTTTTTGATGAATATGCTGATTTTACAAGTTTAGTTCAATCAATCAAAGTTTCAATATGAAAAAGAAAGGTTTATGCAATGTAAGTGCAAAAATCTTTTTCAAAAATATATCGCTCTTTCAAATTAATATAGGTAAATTAAGCACAAAGAGAAATGTAAAATTTTGATAAGAGAAATGATTCAACAAGTTTGATCCAACAATCAAAATTTTTGCTATGAAGAAATGAATGTAAAAATGTAAGCTCAAAGAATATTTTTCAAATGAAAAATTTTGATGAGTAGATATTCAAAAATTAATTTGAACAAAAGTTTTTCAAAACTAAATAATTTGATAATAATAAATGAAATGAGAAATCAATATAATTTTGCTCAAAAGTATCTCATTTGAATGCTCTTAAGTGTTTAAATGAATGGCAAATGAGTTGGTATTTATAGCAGTCACACTGTCCAATATTCTGTCGAAGCGGACGACCCATTCAGACGTATGGAACTCATCCGTATGACGAACTAGCCATTGTGGTCAAACGGTCAAAAAACTGACCGTTGGGGATGAATCGAAAGTCTGATTCATCCATCCGNTGAAAAATCAATCTTACTTTTGTTCAAAAATATTTTATGCAAGTGATATGAAAATAACTATTTGTGTACAAAATGATTTTTGAGCTATTGTCATTTATTACTTAAGATCAAAGTGTTATACATTTACATATGATCTCCAAAGCCTAGTTTTTGATCTTGTTTCGAAGTTTCTTTCATGCTTAGCTCTTAAAATTTTGATCTTGATCTTTCTTGACGTTTGACTTTAATACTTGACTTCGATCTTGACCTTTTTCATGAGCTTGATTTGATAATCTTGATTTTGATCTTTTTAGCTCTCGTCTCGAATGATTTGACTTGAACGCTTAACTTTTACTTTAATCTTCATTTCGAGTCCGATTTATAATGTTGATTTTGACAATGTTTGATTGATTTTAACATTGAACTATCATCACTCAAAATCAATTGTTAGAAACAATACTAATTTTGTTTGTTATGATCAAAACATTAAGGATGAAATCAACCATATGTCAACATTAAATAGGCTAATAGTCCCTTATCGAAAATCAAATTTCCTAAATAAGTGTTTGGGACATAATCAAGATATTTGGTGCGTTTTTTGTTTTATGTACCTGCTTTTTCTAATTTTTTATATTTTTCCTCAATTTTCTTTTTTTCAACACTTTTTTTTTCTTTATTTGCAGTATTCTCTCTCTCTCAAATTTTCTAAATGACCAATGTGATAAACTTTATGCTGATTACTCCCAAATCAGTTGACTTTAGGAAAATAGGTTTTAACACAATTAAAGATTTAATGACTTTAGTTATAAAGGCTACAAAGAGAAATTTTTAAAGAAAACGTATTTTTTATGCTTTATTTAGTGCAATGCCCCTCATTAAAGATATATTCAAGTAAACCGACTTCTAACTTGAGACTTTCACCCAATTTCATCGTATTGACCTTAGACAATATACACAAGATTTTTAATTTCACACATGAAATTTACATTTATCTCAACATCATCCTACAACAGTGAAATCCTCTCAAACTATTCTAAATTTGGTCTAAAAATATAAAATTTAGTGATTTTGGATTTAGTATCTATGTTCCACTATTTCAATCTATCCAATTATGAATCAACTCATTCCTACACAATATTTAACTTAATTCACGTGCTCAATATATATCAATTTTCACATGAAAAAATAACAATTAACTAAGCATGCAACCTATTCACCATTCATAGATCAATTCATAATTCAATATATTCATCATTCGCAGTCAGGCCAACTAATTCATACAAGCACATAAAAAGAAAATATTTTTATTTTATTTTTTGAAAGTTTTTCAATTTTTCTAAATAGATCAATTCATAATTCAATATATTCCTCGTTACCAGTCAAGCCAACTAACTCACGCAAGCACACATGCAAAGTGTTTTTGCAATTTTTCAAAAATTTCAATTTTCTTGTATTTTTCTAATATCTAAAACAATAAAACACACACACACAAAAAGAAAACTCCCGAACTTAAATTAGACATTATCCTTAATATCTAAAATTCTAAGTTCGCATATAAAAAGGTGGGAAAGAAAATGAAGAAAATACTTCACGGATATGGTATGAAATCCAATGGCTAGCTTGTCCTCTTTCTCTTATTGTCTCCTTGGCGAATATTGATTTAAATGTTCAGTGACATCATGTTACTGCACAAAGTGGTCAAATAATGCATTAAGGCTCAAAAACTTGGAACAAGTGTTATTTAGCCCAAACATCTAGTAAACTAAC
Source organism: Fraxinus quadrangulata (assembly GCA_903798255.1). NCBI lineage: Eukaryota > Viridiplantae > Streptophyta > Magnoliopsida > Lamiales > Oleaceae > Fraxinus > Fraxinus quadrangulata. The sequence goes on from CAIGRB010164298.1 coordinate 79,461, forward strand.
AAATGTCTAAAAGATCTAAAGGGAAACGAGAGGATGATGATGATTCCCTAACTTAAACTAATAACTAATCTAAATTATCCTATGACTAGAAAACATAATAAGAGTGTGTTTGGTGCATATCAAAATGAGAGAATGCATTATTTTGAAGTGATGTAATGAGGAATATATGTTTGAAAAAGAAAGAAAAGTTATTGATGTGATGAAAAATATTATTTTATTGAAAATGTGTGGTTAAAAATGAATAGAAGAATGAGAATGAAAAAAATAATGTAGTTCAAATGGGGGCTAAATAAAAGGGAAGAAAGATTGAGTTGCCTCTCAATAAGCGCTTTGTTTTAAAGTCCTTATCTTGACTCGTGTTGTTTCTAGACTCTTCATGGTGGCTTGAAAATAGAGTTCTCAGCCCTACACTTGATGCAGCCATTGCACTTCCTCGGTTTATCCTTAAGTTTCCAAACAATCACACCCTACCAATAATTCTTCCTGCATCTGACCTACCTTTGTAGCACTCCCAATGATCACTCGTTGGCAATCTTCAAAGTAGAAGGGTTGCTTGATTAGATTCTCCATGGTGAAACTTTGCTACTTATCCTCTATCCTTAAGATTGTCTCATTAATGTCAAAATCCAGCAAGGCTTGACTTTTAGACAAGAATGGCTTTCCCAGGATTATTGGCATTTGATATGCCTCTTCTATGTCCAGGATGATGAAGTCGGCTAGAAAAATCAACTCTTACCTTGATGAGCATGTTCGACTATTCCGTAAGGGTGTTTCATTGATCGGTCTGCCAGTTGAAGGATAACATATGCCATATTAGGATCTCCCAATCCCAATTTCCTCTAAAGATGCAAATGAATTAAGTTAATACTTGCCCCGAATCAATTAAACAATTAATACCTTATAAGTTTCCTGTGGAGTAAGGTATAATGAAACTCCCTAGATCTTTAAGTTTGGGAGGGATCCTACGCTGGATGATCGCGTTGCACTATTTAGATAGTGCTATGGTTTCATTCTCAGGCAACTTACTCATTTTAGTCAACATCTCTTTGAAAAACTTAGTGTAGTTTGGGGTTTGAAAGATAGTTTCAATGAATGGGACGTTGACATGTAGCTTGCTGAGGACCTTTAGAAATTCATGAATTGTTTCTCTAGCTTGGTGTTCTTCAACCTTTGAGGAATTTGGGATTGGGTGTGCAAGTGCATTGACAGGAACGACTGCCTCAACCTGTGGACTATCTGAAAGCTTTAGTTGATCATTCTCTGTTGATTCTTCAGACAACTCCACTTTTTCCTCGTCCTTAATAGGTACCTGAATGCTTTCCGACTCTTTCCTCTTTGCAATGATTTCTGGCAACTGAACACCACTCCCAGTAGTGAATGCCTGAACCAGCTGTACTGTCAGCTGCCTTTGCAGTATTTGAGGGAATGGAATGGGTGACACATATGTAATGCCCCAAAATTTCACAAACCTTAGAGTGTTAAAAAAAATTCAATTTTCTTTGTATCAAAGGCAAAAAGATAAAATAATATTTTTTAAATAAAAATAACTGGAATATCCATAATTTCAAACATGAAAATATAACCACAAATTAAATAACTATTTTTGAACAAATAAAACTGACTAATAATCTAAAAGTAAACAAATAAACTTAATATTTTATCTCTTTGATTCTTCTTTGCAGTCGCATTCACCATCCAGCTACTATTCCAATCGATTCGAACTAACTTGTAAAATTTTTATAAGAGTGAGTATTTAAAAATACCAGTAAGATACGTGTAATTTTCATACACAATTATATGCAATAAAATAAATACTTCATATCACTATTCTCTTATGGAGTATATCGGTGACCACGACACATCCATTTTAGGTCATCTTAAAATCCTATAGGATCTTATATCTTTTAAAAAATAACCCGAAGGTCCACTGATAATTCAAGCATATATTACTGAACATAAAAGCATAAAAAAACTAACAACTTACACAAAAGTATTTTATCTTAATTGATCGAATGAGTTTTTGAAAAAAAAATATATACTAGCAATTTACAGTTGCTTTATATGAAAGTTGCCTTGTAAAATTTTTTGGTGGTGAATTGTGAGACAATTCCATACTATTTATAGTAAAAAAAAATATAGTTGTTGAATCTTTGTACAATTGGGATGGAAAAATCGTATTTATCAAATTGGATAAGAATTAAATTTTTAGTAAACAAATCATAATATGACACGTGTACATAAAACATATCACAATAAAAAGATGATTCTAATCCCAATACGTGATAGTAATGGCAACTTCTGATTTCAAATAAAATTCTAATCAATAAAAAAAATCACACGTGCATTCTTTAGATACACGTGGCTATCCCTCATCCAAATTCAATTTGATTTTAAAAAATAAATAAATTACAATTTCTTTGAACTTCAATATCTTGAGACTAATTTATTTGAATTAACTTTTTCTCGAGCTTAATTTACATGATTAATTACGAACTATCCAACTAGTACAATATTGATATACTTATCATCACTCTATCAAAATCCAAATATTCAACTCAAAAATATAAGAATTTAAAACATACTTCACTTTAGTCCCCCAACTTTCAAAATAATAAAATATAATATATAAAACAAATAAATTTTTATTCTAAAATTTTCGAGCGTCACAACATAAGCCTTGACAAGGGTGGCAGGAGTGAATGATGAGATTTCAATAGTTACATAATTCACCACCTCAACTACTAAGAAGCCCTTGAATTCTTCTCTATGTCATTCGGCAATGTACCATGTGGTCTGTTGGCTATTGCAGCTCTATCTGTCCCACATGCTGTTCCAAATTCTTAATAGAAGCTAGCTAATTCTGGAAATTTGTCTCAATCTTTGTGATGTACTGAGATAGCAAATCTTCCAGCAACGGCCTTCACACTTGCTGATGTTGCTACTGCGGTTGGAACCTTGGTGGTCTATTTTGATAATTTTGCCTTTGATTATTAGCTTATGATGAGTTTTGCAGCTTGTTCCATTCTGAATGATAATTGTTGGGATAGTTTTGTTGCTTCTGAAAGTTTTGTGCATAACTGACATCTTTACTAGCTGACCCATGTGAGTAGAAGCCAACAGACAACTTGGTGTAATGTGATCTACCCCCACAACTTGCGCACACCCGGGCTGGTGTTTGTACCATATTCATAGAATTAAAGTGTCAAGCTTTCTCGTTATTGCATCCATTTGTGCTGCCAACGCTATCACTACGTCCACATTATGTATACTAGCTATTTTTCTCTGGACTTCCCTGTCGTTTAGCCACATCAATTGATTTTCTGCTATTGTCTCATGCAGCTCATAAGCATCGTCCAGTCCATAGTCATTAGCGATCCTTTCACTGGGGCATCTACCATTTTTTGAACTCTTGATGTATCCGCAGTGGAAGAGGTACACTTGAACTTGCTTAGGAATGTCTAGATTAGGACATTTTCTGTACAAACTCTTGTACCGTTCACATGCTTCTAGATAGCTCTCGAGGTCCCTCTGTTTAAATGTATGTATTTCATTTCAGATTCAATGAACTCGAGTTGGAGGGAAGAACTTTATGGTGAATTTCTGAACCATGTCTTTCCATGACCATATGTTCCCAGGAGGTTGTGATAACATCCATGCTTTTGCGACCTCCTTAAGAGTGTGAGGGAATAGACGCATTTGAAATGCATCTTGTTACATTCTTTCGTGGTTGATCATTTCGCACAGCATGATAAAGGCATGTATATGTTCATGAGGATTCTTTGTGGCATTCTCGCATAACCTAATGTCATGATAATTTTGGAAGAGGTTTATGACATCTGGTCGGATGTATTTGGTCGGATGTGAAAGTTAGCTTGTTCGAATGGTGGGTAGATGATTAGAGGTTGAACTGGAGCTAGCATTGGATTAACATAATCCCCCACCAATACTGACTGAGCAAGAGGTGGTTGCTGAATTGGAAGTGTTGCTTCTTGTAGTACATCTTGAACTTGATTTTGATTTCTAGCCATTAACCTAGCTCTTCTTTGTTCTCTTCTACATTGTTTGAAGGTCTTTTGAATCGAGATCTATACGGAAGATCTCGATCGTGTCAGGAACTTTCATAAACCAGTAGAGGCCTACGAAGAATAAAACAAGAAAAGTTAGGTAACTCAGTTTAAAGCCCAAAAATAACAAAAAAAAAAACTTAATATAAACTACTAAACTAAAAACCAAAAACTTGTTTACGTGAAATCCGCAAGTGTACGAGATTATTGTTCAAGTAAAGATTTGTGAGTTAAGAGTATCATTCTCATGAGAAATAAGGTCTGATTTATACTTCAATGGTTACTATTAAATTCAAAGTGTGGTGACATCAAAAGAGTTTTGATTTGTTTGTTATTTATTCTAATTATACTCTAATAAAGCGATAAAAAGTGATTAAATCTAATGTGAATATTTGTATTGGATTCGTGTATCCCCATATTTTCATATATTTCAATTCTCAATAATTAATCTATTTAATTCATGCATTTTTGACAGTCGATAACGCTAATATGTTAAATGCTCCTTTTCAAGATACACCAACTTATGACTAACACGAAACGATCTTATTCTTAATCTGAATTCATATGAAAGTCGTGCATTTACTTTAAATTATCAATAAGATTGTATGTTTGAAAGAGATTATTCCTAATTCTAAATTTCATAATTCTAACTACACATGTTGATTTTACCGCGTTCTAGATTTATTGTGAGTATTCCTACAATACAATAAGCAACTAATTATTCAATTGATGGCCAAACAACCAAATAGTGCAATGAGTATGTAAAATCAATAAAAAAAACAAGAACTTCCTAAATTAACTTCTTGAATTGATATAAATGAAAATAGGATTCATACACTCATCCACTACATTTGAAAAAACTAACCTAACATGTTTAGACTTAAATTACAAAAGAACAATTGTAAAATCATCACTCGGAAACAAGAAATAATGAAGAATTATGAGTTTTCCACGCTCTTGATGTGAATCTTCAATTCGGATGAAAAATCTTCAATATTCTATGCAATTCGTTTTGATTCCACGTTGTTAGCCGTGTCCTTCACCTCCAAAATTGATTAGAATCTATGATTTTTTTAGGTCTAGATAAGTTCCCCACGTTCTAGACGGACTCTAAGTTATATAAATGGTGCAAATATATCATACCAAAATTTGGCGAAACAAGAAAAAGGAAAGAAAAGCTTTCCTAGTCGGAAAGCTATGCGTACGCATAGTATAAATTGAGTATATGCATAGTAGAATGATTTTACCTTAGACGTTGTAAGTGTTTCTATACGTATTTTCAATATCTTGCATGTCAATGTGAAGATTTTGGAATGTTAGATTGGAACGAATTTCCAGCCTACGGCATAATTAATATCCTGAAGAGTGAATCTAGCATTTTGTGTGGATTCCAGTCTCCTTGACACGAGTTCAATTATAAGAAATTTTACGAATAAGTTTTTTCTTGGTTGGAGAATCAATTGCTTCTGTGTTTCAGCATACTCGTTGATTGTGCGCCATTTTTTCTTTTTTATGAAAGCTTTTATCAAATATATTTGAATTTTAGCACTTTCCAGGTTCTGCTATCCATGCTTTGTGATTTATTATTGCTATGCTTTTTTATAACATATGGGTGCTTAAGCTTTATATATTCTCATAATTTCGCTGTGAGAGGTGTGAGCTAAAAGCAGTTCTGATATGATTAGATACACCAGCAATTCCTAGATACTCGACACTGTCATTGATGTGTTTTAAAGTGAAATCAGAATGATTGTGTTGTTATGTGCACATGTAATACACACGATGATATCTATGTGCGTACGTTTCACACACGTACTTATGACCTGTTTGACATAGCTTTTGAAAAGTTAAAAGGCGCTTTTGAGACTCAAAAGCTGCTTTTGGATCGGTTTGACTAATTTTATGAAAGTGTTTTTTTTTTAATTAGAAGAGTTTTTAGAGGAAGTTGGTTCAATATGACTTTCTCTAAAAATAACTTTCGGAATAGAAAGTTCTTTCAAAAATTAGTTTACAAATAAAAATTAAAGTATTTTCCTTCAAAAACTCTTCCATAGAAAGCAAAAGGGAAAGTTACGTCAAATGAGCCCTTATGCTATGTGGGAGAAGTACAGGGATGGGGACAGGGAGACAGACACACTAGAATTAGCCATCATTCGTGGAAATAATATTGTTTGGTGGCCGATCCTTGACAGGGAGACGAGAAATATTAAACACGAGATGAAAGATGAGCAGTCTAAGCTTAGATTCACTTTTATAAGGCTGTAAAGATCATATTGTACTAACACTTTCAAGCTTGCTTTGGACAGAAGCAGGGTGCCTGTTGAGAAAAAAATAAGCCATTATGATTGAAAAACCTGTTGAAGGGTGGCACACTTTTGAGAATTGGATGTAGTTACTAATTCATGATGTTTCAATTCTATGAATTTTTTTATGAAAGCCTTCTGCTTCTCTTCAATGAAAGTTTAATTTTTCATATCCTAAATTTTGGTCTAATTCCTATTGAATCAATAAAGAAGATATACCTGGATCAGGACTGGCCCAACTCTCTGTTTTTCTCTGCCCAGTGTTTCTTTATGTTGGCTTAGGATTTAGGATCTGAGCCCCCGTTTGGCTCCCATTTTTTTTCCATTACATTATATTAATTTTTTTCTCTCTTCATTTAAACCACACATTCATCAAATAAAATAATATTACATAAAAATCTAAAAATTTTCATTTGTTTTCTACCATACATTCTCCCATCAATCACTATTCCAAAAATTTTCAACACCCTAAAACGGGGGCCAAACAAGGGCTCGTGGACATGACAATGTATAAGTTTAGGTTAACTTTTTAGATTTAAACTTGACTTTCCATCAGTTTATACCAAAATTTGTGTTGACATGAATTGAAAAATTTCTCATGAGAAGCAATCATGACAGTTTCGTGGTGGCCCGGTTTCGGAACAATCCAACCTAGAGCTTAACAAGCGTACAAAGTTCTCAGCTCAGCATGACTTGTTGACATGGTTCATAACTGGTTAAAACGTATCTAATTAACTTATATACTTGTACAAATTTCTCTTTTACAATTATTAGAAAATAAACGACTGTAGTAAATGAAATTCAACGTTATTATTAAAATAATTGTGCTGTGAATTACTTGCATTTATAATTTAAATGTTAAATTTTGCTATATAGATAATAATTAAATTAAATTAACATTTTACAAATCTAATTTTAAGGGGGTTTTTTTTTTTTTTTAAATTTTTAAAGAATGCTCTAAACCTAAATTTATTAGCGTATCTAAAAATTAAATTCTAAAATTTACAAAAATA
>CAIGRB010164298.1:100819-124659 GCA_903798255.1 Fraxinus quadrangulata
TTTTATTTTTATTTTTTTAAAATTTATTTTATATATATAATGCAAAGTTATCGTTTTATCCCTTTTAAAATTAATGAAAATTATGAAAATAAGTTAGGTGGTTATTGTGAAACGTCATATGAAATTGGGTGATCATGATAAAACGTCATATGAAATTGGATGGTCATGATAAAACTAAATCAAATTCGATTATTATTGTGATACTAAGTATAAAATTGAGTGATTATGATTAAACAAAATCAAATTAAGTGATCATGATTATATCAAGTGTAAAGTTAAGTGAGCATTGATGAATTTAACTCTGGCTAAATAATTTAGTGGTTTTCCACGTACACGATCTACTTTGGTGATACACTCCTTGTGGATCATTCGACGTATAGAGCTAGTACTATTTTATTTTATTTAAGTGGGGGTATGCATGCACGTGTGGTGTTGTCATGTGTGTCCAAAGGCAGTGTGACACATCTAATTGATATCAAATTTTGGATATTTTATGAAATTTGTTTTTTTAATGATGGGTTTGAGCTACGTTATTTTAAAAGAACGTATTTTAGAATAATAGATTAATGGAGAATGTATTATTAAAAAAGAAGGAAAAATTATTGATGTGATAGAAAATATTATTTTATTGAAAAATGTGTTGTTGAAAATGAGTAGAAGAATGTGAATAAGAATTTTAATGCAGCTCAAACGGGGCTAAATGTAAAATGTTCTGACCGGTATGATAAATTGTGCAGTACTAAATAAGAGTAAAAGAAAAAATTAAGATTCAGTGTACTTTATATCTAGTCTATTCAGTTCTATTATGATAAGTGAATTATACGATATTAGAGACATGTATATTCTCCCATCGTTAGTGCAAATTTTGGTGTTCCATAGCTATTCTTTCGAGGTTTTTGTTACAAGATAACCTTGGATGCGACATGGTACGATGCTAACGTTCCTTTATATGTCTATCGATTTAGTGGTTGATTAGCTCATTACGATATATGAAAATAATAAAAAACGCAAACAACTAATGATAATATTGTTCACCATGTTACATTGTAGTTGGGCTAGAAATGGTTTTGTTTAGTTATGAGTTAGGAATTTAATCAAAAAGCAAATAGTGATTAATTATTTAATTCATAATCAAAAGATTTAATTAGTTTATTGCATAATTAGGAGAATAAGTTGAGAGTTAGGTATCAAATACTTAATTAATTAGATGGTAAAATGTGAGTGAATAATTGTTGGGGTTAATAAATAATGAAGGAATAAAAATCTAACCCAAATAATTATCAGGAAACGGAGATGGGGGTTAATAAATTTCATTTTGTCATCCTTGAACTTTTAATTAAATGTCAATTGGGTTGCTGAATTTTATTTTGTTTCAGTTGAATCACTAATTTCAATATAATTTCAAATTTAACCACTATTTCATTTCATCATCTATCTTCGCACAAATTAACGAAACTGCTTAGTTGACCATAAGGTCTGTAATTGATCTTCTACATTATTGAATTGTAGCACCCTAAATACAATAACATTAATAATGAAGATTAGATAAGTGCATTTAGATTACAACGTTAAAATTCATGTTTTTTCATATAATAATTTTATGACATCGTACAGTAGTATGTTGGTATGTCATGTTGATGAAGTGCATAAGGAGTTAGAATTTATGTTGAAATGGGATCGCAAGGGAAAATAATGATTTCATGATAACTTCGAGTTTGTCCGTTTTTAACGAATTGTTAGTCTAATTCGATTGGAAACGGGCCAATGATCACAACTCAGCGCCTTTGGCCCTGACGCACGTCGAATTTTGGGCAGATTCCGTCGTTTAGGCCCTCGAATAAGCGTTTTTGTCGTCTATGGTAATTTTTGTTTTGGCAATATCTTAGTCAAATAAACTCGGATTTGATTTCCGTTTGTTAGGGGATGATCCTGATGATTAGGAGAATCAAGATCCGTCATTATCTCAATTTTTTTTCCATTTTTGGAAAAAAATAATATTTTTTATTATTAAATAATTTCTTTCCGAATTTTTTTAGGGTTTCGCTATTTAAACGTTGTAAGCCATTTGAGGCAGCTCAATTTTGAATGAAATAAAGTTTTTTTGAATTTATCTTCGTTGAAATTCTTTTTGTTTGGATTTTTGTCTTTCCTATAATCTTCCGCTGCATCACATGTAGTGATTTCATTGAAGATACATTACGATATGATTTTTGTATGCAATTTCCATGCATGGATGAAGGAATGAAATTCGAAATTAAAATACAAACTCAATGAAGAATTGAAACAAATCAAATTTAGTGACCCAATTAAGTTTTCGGTAGTGACAAATGAAATTTACCTAAGTTGGTCTTAGTTACTTATTTGAACTTATTTTCGAGACAACAATTTGATCTTCTAAGAGTNGCACGTCGTCTATGATCCATCATCAATTGCAATTGTTTGTGACTCATTTTTGTAAAAAAAAAAAAAATACATATTTCGATATGCATATAATTTTATTAACATGTAGACGAACTATACAAACACGTTATTAGTAGATTAGTAACTTTATTCAAAAGTTTTGAATCCTTTAAACACGAAAATGATGTTCAATACTTCTAGTATCTACAACTGGGGGGGGGAGACCGACTATTCTCTATAATGGAATATCAACATGGCAAGTCTATGGCACATGCATTAATTTAATTAAATGTTTATTTATTTATTGTAATAATAATAAAATTAAAAAAAGATTCCGAGCTTATTCACGCCAAAATCTTGGGCCATATTCGTTTTCCATGCATTGAATATTTTCAATATTAGAATGTTGAATTGTGATCACATGGAGGTTGGGAGGAAGTCTCCAAGATTATGGAGGGTATAAAACCCTAATTGGTGGTTTGACTTTGACACAGTCTGGTCAATAATTGAAGATTCTTAAAAATGTTAATTTTGTTGTGATTGTGACATGTAATAAATTTTATTTATAAGAATTTAACTGGATAATGTAAATTCTTTAGCGTGATCTATCATGTCGATTTGACCTGTAATATTTGTGAGTTCACTGGTTGGATCGATCCTTAAATTTGGAAAACAATTTGAGCTTAACTCAAATCTCATCTATGTTCTTACAATACAGCAACAACAGCAAAACGAAAAGCACCAGAAAAAGTTGGAGAATCAGTTGATTAGTTAGTCATTTAGGAAGTTAATTCAGTTAATTAGTTTACTGTTATTTCCGTTAACTCAGTTGGCATCCTTTGCCTATAAATGATGTAATGTATCGCAGATTTTATCAACCTTGAATAATAATTTCTTCCCCTTTCTCTTCATTGGATTATCTTCTTCTATTTTTCATTTATGAGTTGATGAATTTAACATGGTATCAGAGTTTCAGAAAATTCTTTTACTCATTCATCAACACTTCACTCGCAATATGACGAGCCAAATCAATTCTCTTTTCAATCCTACTGATGATCCAACCAGCCATTACTATCTACACCCCAACGACAATCCTGGTGCACTGATTGTTTTTGAAAACTTCAATGGAGATAATTACACCTCTTAGAACCGTTCAATCTTTATGGCGTTGAGTGTGAAAAATAAATTAGGCTTCATTGATGGATCTTTGGAAGCTCCAAGCCCAACATCTGGTATTGCATACAATTGTTGGGCGCCAAAGTCTGTTATACATCTCCTCTGCATATAAAGTATGGAATGAACTCAAAACCAGGTATATTCGAAGTGATGGACCTAGAGTATATCATTTGGAGAATGCCTCAGTTCAATTTCTCAAGGATCACAGAGTCTTACATTGTATTACAATTCGTTTAAAGCTATTTGGGAAGAATATACCAGTTACATACCTATGCCTAAGTGCAATTGTCGGAAGCTCTCTAGTTATACCTGTGATATATTGCAGAATATATCGAAAACTCAGCAGGACAACCTCATAGAACATTCAATAAACCTCCTCATTGGAAGGACAAGAAGAAGCCAAAGTGTACCCATTGTGGATATCTCAATTACACTGCTGATAAATGTTTTCAACTAATAGGATATCCTCTTGGCTGGAAGGGGCCTAGAGGTCCAAGAACCTTAACTGACACCTCTGTTGCTCATGCTGTAACTCTAGAACAATCTGCAGAAGATGAGGGACCAAGCAATTCATTCAATCAAGAACTTTTTCAACAATTCTTGGCATTCGCCAAGACTCACCAAACATTTCTTCAATCACCCAATACAGCAACTCAAACAGCAGCCACCATCACCACAAGTATTTCTTTCTGTAATACAACCTATTCCAAGCCAAAAACCATTACTTGGATAATTGACACTAGTGCAACAGATCATATGGTATGTTCACCTGCATTCTTTACTTCTATTGACTCAACCACATCCACTAAAGTTCACCTACCAAATGGTTCTTTTGTCCCAGTCAACCATATTGGAAAAGCTAAAATTTCTGATAATCTTCTTCTAGAAAATGTCTCACGTGTTCCTTCTTTTTCATTTAACTTGATACTAGTCTCTAAACTAACCAAATTCTCTAATATTCATGTAATTTTCTCTGCCTCTCATTGCCTTATCCAAGATCTAGCCAACATGAAGATGACTGGTTTTGCTAAAGAAAAAGATGGGTTATATCACTGCGTGATTGATCAAAACAAAACTGCACCTCTTCCTGTTACAATTAGCCCAACAACAGCAAATAACTCAGCTCAATTCAACTATAATCTCTGGCATTGCAGACTTAGACATATTTCCAGTACATAAATGTCTAAGATTCCATGTATTCCTTCTCATATTATTTGTAACAATTCACATAAATGTGAAATTTGTCCCCTTACAAAGCAAAAGAAGCTACCCTTTCCAATTAGTACTTCAATATCAAATAAGACCTTTGATTTAGTTCATTGTGATATTTGGGGTTCTTTTCATATGCCTTCTTTTAATGGTTACAGATTCTTCCTCACAATAGTTAATGAGTATTTTAGATGCACTTGGGTTTTCATGATGCAATCTAAGCCTGAAACTCATAGTCACATAAAGAACTACTATCAAATGGTCATTACACACTTTAATACCAAAATAAAGACCTTTAGAACTGACAATGGTGTTGAATTTCTCATGTCAAAATTCTATACTACTAATGGAATCCTTCACCAGAAAAGTTGTGTTGAATCACCACAACAAAATAGAATTGTGGAGAGAAAACATCAATACATCCTACAAGTAGCCAGGGCCCTTCTTTTCCAATCAAATGTCCCTCTCATCTTTTGGAGTGACTGCATACTCACAGCATTTCACATTATTAACCGGATCCCATCCCAATTCTTAACAACAAAACCCCTTATGAGCTACTCTTCCAAAAGTAACATGACTATGATCATCTCAAAACATTCGGTTGCATATGTTTCACCAGCGCACTCAGCAATCATAGAACCAAGTTCTCTCCTCGTGCCTCTAGATGCTTATTCCTTGGTTATCCCATTGGATACAAAGGATATAAAGTATATGATCTAGAAAATCACAGAACCTTTATTAATAAAAATGTTGTTTTTCATGAATCTTCTTTTCCTTACAAAAATTTCCCACCCCCATCAACAACAGAACCTCATATATTTCCTATTTCTGAATCATACTTTGACTATTCCTATCCCTATCCACTAGCAATAAACCAATTAGCAGACACCAGCAGAAATCGAACCCAAGTTGACAATAATCCTTTGCCTGGTCATGCATTCCCTACTTCCTCACCAGACAATAGTTTACCTGCTACTCAACCCATCCCAGAAATCAAGTAGAGCAAAACATTAACCCTCCTATCTGGATGACTATCACTGTGATTTACCATCTTCTTCCACTACAATCCAGTCTTCCATAATGCTGGCTAGTCCATCTACTTTAGGTAAACCTTTCTCCCTTTCTCACTTTGTATCTACTGATAGACTTTCCCCCAAACACAAGGCCTTTACTACCTCTATTTCAAATGTTTTTGAACCAAAGTTTTATGGCCAAGCTATCAAATTTTTACATTAGCAGGCTGCCATGAATTGTGAAATTCAGGCTCTTGAAAAGAATAATACTTGATGACATTCTTATTGCAAGCAAAAATCTTCATGAAATTCAACCTCTCAAACATTTCCTGGGTGATCAGTTCACTATCAAAGATCTTGGTGAACTAAAATACATTCATGGCTTGGAGATTGCTAGATCAAAGCATGGAATTAGTCTCCGTCAAAGAAAATATGCCTTAGACATTCTTGAAGATTTTGGCTTCATTGGTTGCAAACCAGTGACATTTCCTATGGAATCTACTCTCAAGCTCAAATCAGAAGATGCTAACCTCATCTCTGATCCATCAGTCTATAGAAGGCTCATTAGTAGATTGATATATCCCACCATTACAAGATCTGACCTGTCTTACTCTGTATAAGTTCTAAGCCAATTCATGTCCAAACCAGCCCAATCTCATCTAAATGCTGCTTACAGAGTCCTTAGATACATCAAAGCTACACCAAGTCAAGGCTTATTCTTTCCTTCTAAATCTGATTTACACCTCAAGGCCTACAGCGACAGTGATTGGGTCGGCTACATTGACACTAGATGAAGTGTTATTGGTATTGCCATCTTTCTTGGAGAATCTTTAGTCTCCTGGAAATCTAAGAAGCAGACTACCGTTAGCAGATCTTCGGCTGAGGCTGAGTATAGAGCTTTAGCATCCACAACCTGTGAAATCCAATGGTTAGTCCATCTTCTCAATGATTTGACTATCACTCATCCTCAACCTGCACTCTTATACACAGATAGCAAATCGGCTCTTTCAATTGCTACAAATCATGTGCATCATGAAAGGACCAAACACATTCAAATCGTCTGCCATCTTTTTCGAGAAGAGTTACATTCATGTTTAATCAAAATCATCCATGTTCCTTCTCATCACTAGCAAACGTTTTCACTAAACCTCTTAGCTCAGCCCTATTTCACACACATATCTCCAAGATGGCATTTTGAACACCCATGCCCCTCTTAAGGGAAGTTCTTACAATACAGCAACAACAGTAAAACGAACAGCACCAGAAGAAGTTAGAGAATCAGTTAAATCAGTTGATTAGTTAATTAGTTAGGAAATTAATTCAGTTAATTAGTTTACTGTTATTTTCGTTAACTCAGTTAGCATCCTTTGCTTATAAATGATGTAATGTATCGCAGATTTTATCAAACTTGAATAATAATTTCTTCCACTTTCTCTTCATCAGATTATCTTCTTCTATTTTTCATTTATGAGTTAATGAATTTAACATATGTAAACCCCTAGTTTTGTAGCAGTTGGGTTTAACGTGAGCAGTTTGCGTCTATTGAAGTGTTAAAAAAATCAAAATTTTGTTAGGACCTCTTTGGAAGAGTTTCACTACTACTACTACTACTACTACTACTATAAACTCGCCTACCTAAATTTAACCCTTGTAATATGCATGAATTGAAAACTCTTTTGTGCATTTGCTTTGTCACGTAAGAACACTACTCTTTGTCATTCTAAAGGTCCAATATTGAAATCTCTGCCTTTTATTTTGATTGGTATTTCTCCTAGTATGATATTTCTTGTCATGGCAGTAAGAGTTCACATACGATCGTCTTTAGCAAAAGAAAAAAGAGAAGGTCTCTGCTAGATTGGACTTTCAACCATACGAAAAGAATGGAGATCAATGGAAGATGCGAATAGGTATGCCCGAGTTTACGTCTTGACATCCTAGATCGATGCGCATGAAGCAAGGAAGTAGGGATGTAGTTCTAGGCACAAATAGGGGACTAGGCAATGGTCTAGGGCCTTGTGAAGGGGGCCTCAAATTGAAAAACACTTCATGATAGAGGTCCAATTAAATTACTAATTTATTACTTAAAAATTCATATAACTATAATTTTTTTGGTCGATTCTCATTAAGTTCAATCTTATTCAATATATACACACACACGCGCGCGCGCGCGTTAAGTGTTTTACTTTAATGAGTTATAACTTGAATTTGGTTTATCCAAATTAACTTTTTCTTGAATAACTTTTACTTGAATCCATGATATGTCAATTATTACGAGTTTCGAAATGAGTCCAATATTGATAGAGTGAATCTAGGTCCTTCAATAAATACATATTTGATCTAAATACATTATTGATCTCGAAACTTTAATCCCTCAAAATTTCAAATTTATTAAAAGGTTCTCAAATCAATATCATTAGAATCTAAAACATTAAGATATAAGTAATTAAATGTGATATTTATTTATATATTTAAGTATTTTTGGGCTTGTGAAAAAAATTACGTTTACGAGTCTCATATAATGAGTCGTCTAGTGCCTCAAAATTATTAGGACAAACTCAAGGCACGAATATTGAATTACAAATTTCATATTACACTTTACTACCATCAAATTTTCATCATATCTTGTTTATACTTTTTCTTGTAAATAATATTTTCCTTTAGTACAAAATTTTGATTATAAAATGAAAATGAAAATTTCAAATACTAGGAGGATTGAGGCTGCACTCATACATATACTGGTCTATTTGGATCACCCAGTCATAACTTGAAAGAAATTTATTCAAGTACTGAAAATTATATTTGAAGAAAGCTAGTCTTCTAGTTGACGAAGTCAAAAAATAGAGTCACTTGATTTCCACATGCAATAATGAGTGTTAACTTTGGAGAAAATATAGGAGGTGGTAATGGCAGAGCCATTACGACACATAGCTAGGCAAGGGTAGAACAAGTCACCATGAGGCTGCTCAAGGGCGAGCCAGCCCTTTGTGGTAGTCCTTGAGGCCGCTCGACTTTGGAGGCCCTTAAGGCTACCTCCACCTTGGCCATCTATATTTTGTTTCCGTTTGGTTATACGGATTGCTAGATCACCATTTTTATTAAACTACTTTCTGGGGTCATAGGCAAGGAATCCTATTAGCTTTAGTGGTTTGATCGAGAAAGAATTTACATCCAATCTTGCAAGACTTAGCCTGTTTGGTTCCAATTTTTTAGAAGTCAATTTTCTTTAATATTTTTCAACCATACATTTTATGGGATTAAAAATTTTTATTAATTTTTCAACTACGTATTTAATTAATTTTTATAAAAATTTATTAAAATTCTAATTTTGAACAAAACCAAACTGAGAATTAGCCTTTGTTTGAATCCTTGTTCCTTAAGAACTTTTTTTTTCCTCAAACTCATTCTAATCACACATTCTTCAAATAAAATAATTTTACACTTAAATCCAAAACACTTTCATACTTTTTAAGTTTACATTCTCCAAAAATCATTATTACAAAATCTATTCTCTCAAATAATGGGGTTCAAACAAATCTTTGATGTTCATTACAACTTATTGTAGCATGTAAATAATCATACATGCCATGAGAAGGTCAAAGAGTAAGAGTATATCAATACTGCAGTCATGTACTAGTCTATTTTGATCACCCAATTCATAAATTAAAAAGAAATTGAAGTCATTTGGTTGGAATGTTCCACACCAAGTATTGGGAACTAATATTTGAATAAGCCAGTCAACTGTTTGACAAAGTTGACCAAATCAAATTATATGGCTGCATAATTGTTAAGATTTGAATCTAATTAGGACTGTTTGGTATAGATTATTTAAGAATAAATCTTGTGAAAATATTTATGGATCCACGTGTAAAATTGTTATATTAAGAAAATGTGTGGTTGAAAATGAGATTAAGAGAAAATGAGTTTTAAAAAATCTTAACAAAGGCTTAACTATAAATATAATAATCGACGCTTAACGTTTTATTTATGTCCATACTCTTAAAAGCTTGAAACTTGACGTCATCGCTTATTAACATGTTATGCTTTTCAGAACATTGCTATTATTTATTCCTCGACCTGCTTCATTAGTTGAACAGAACTAATTTACGGTCCCTAAACACTACATTGCTCTTAAGAGATTTAGAATAATGGTTATTATTTGTGGCAGAAAGCTTACTCCATTAAGTTGACCCTATTTCCTCCATAAGCACCAAATCAGGTACGGATTAAGGATATTTTCTTTTCGATTACAATGATTTTCCTATCTGAATTTAATAACTATAACTACACGGTCTGTCTCTAGAGTAGATGCCCACATCATATCTATTTCTTTGCTCAATATGATCAAAGCATTAGCGGCTCTCAAATTCTTCTACAAAAGTCCTACTCAGCCTAGTATCAAATTTAGATCTGATAATAGAAGCCCAACTTAAATTTTCCCAAAATGGCATGATATATAACACACACAAGAAGTCTGGTTAGTTTTAGTAGTTTTAGATCTGTATTTTTGAGTCATAGGAGATTTGGAAGCTTACATCTGCTAGCAATGACTATTGCTGGTGTCCTATCCAAGGCCACATCAAATCATTTGGAGTCCACTTCAAGGCAATCAAAAGAGCTTATTTGTGAGGAACGTCTAAGACAAGTTAGTGCTTGAGATCGAAAAATGAGATCCTCGTAACAAGTCGACCAATAGAAGACGTCATAAGAAAATATTATTCTGATTAAACATGATGGGTGTTGTCTCATGACATCATCACCACCTTGTGATCAATCAATTGCGAAAGGGTATCCTCCATTATGTCAATACTAAATAAAACCACAAATCAAGGAAAAACAATGATGGCTTAGGTTGCAGGCTACGAGTTATGTGTCCAGATGAGCCGCCATCGATGGACTCCCAATCAATAATAACCCTTTTCACATGATAATAAAATACATCACTAGGTCGGACACTGTAGTTTGACAAGATAAGGGTGACAACTCTAATTTTGCGGCTTATATAAGCAAGAAAATGTCAGTCGAAATGGGTCGAGGTGATAAAATTCTTGTAATACTCAACTAAGCAAATTTACAAA
The DNA here is from genome assembly GCA_903798255.1 of Fraxinus quadrangulata. Taxonomy (NCBI): domain Eukaryota; kingdom Viridiplantae; phylum Streptophyta; class Magnoliopsida; order Lamiales; family Oleaceae; genus Fraxinus; species Fraxinus quadrangulata. Next base: position 111,693 of record CAIGRB010164298.1, read on the forward strand.
GTATACAAGCATTTTCTTTACAAATTTTCCAATCAATTTCTCTAAGTTGATTTAAAATTATCACGTCATTTTAGCCACCAACAACTATCAAACAACTCAAAATGATTTGGACCTAATTAACACACTACGTACTGTTGCTTTTTACTGGTCCATAATATACACCTTTCAAACTCTTCACCGAGTTTTATCCAATCAAAGTCAAAGATTTCAATAGAGTACATAAAAAATAAATAATAATAAATGGACAATAGGGTCAAAACTAAAAATAGATAAGTAACAATCATTTGGCAACTAAAAAATCGTTAAGTTCGTAATTCGTGAACTGTTAAGTGGTATTCAATGCAAAACCCGATTTTTCAGATTTGACCTGTAATATTCGTGAGTTTGTTGGTTGGGTCGGTCCTTAAATTTGGAAGACAATTTGACCTTAGGTCAAATCATATATTTAAACCCCTAGTTTTGTAGCAGCTGGGTTTAATGTGCGCGGTTTGTAGCTATTGAAGTGTTAAAAAATCAAAATGTTGTTAGGGCCTATTTGGAAGAGCTTCACAACAACAACAACTACTACTATAAACTTGCGTACTTGAATTTAACCCTTCTAATATACATGAATTGAAAACTCTCAAAGAAAATTTTGTGCATTTGCTTTGTCACTTAAGAACACTATTCTCTGTCATTCTAAAGATGTGCAATATTGAAATCTCTGCCTTTTATTTTGATTGGTATTTCTCCTAGTATGATATTTTTTGTCATGGCAGCAAGAGTACACAAACGATCATCATTAGCAAAAGAAAAAAGAGAAGGTCTCTGCTAGATCGGACTTTCAACCATACGAAAAGAATAGAGATCAATGGGAGATGCGAATAGGTAAGCCTGAGGTTACGTCTTGACATACTAGATCCATGCGCATGAAGCAAGCAAGTATGGATGTGGTTCTTGGCACAAACAGGGGACTAGGCAATGGCCTCAAATGTGAAGGGGGCCTCAAATTGAAAACCACCTCATGATAGAGGCCCAATTAAATTACTAATTTATTACTAAAAATTCATGTAACTATAATTTTTTGGTCGATTCTCATTAGGCTCAATCTTATTCAATATATTTTTTTTCTCTAGTTTAACATGCATTATTAATTACGAGATACCAAATGAGCCAATATTTTTACAATAATATGGTTTAATTTGGAAACTAATATTACATATTAAGTATTTTTTTTTTACTCCATTTAAAATATAAAATATATTATTTACTTATATATTTAAGTATTTTTGCTCTTGTAAAAATATTTACATTTACGAGTCTCATATAATGAGTAATCTAGGGCCTCAAAATTATCAGAACCTACCAAAGGCACAAATTGGTCGCACGAATATTGAATTACGAATTTCATATTACACTTTACTTCCATTAAATTTTCATCATATCTTATTTTTACTTTTTCTTGTAAATAATATTTTCCTTTAGTACAAAATTTTGATTATAAAAATGAAAATGTATGAGACTAGGAGGATTGAGGCTGCACTCATACATATAGTGGTCTATTTTGATCACCCAGTCATAACTTGAAAGAAATTTATTCATTTAGTATATTCTACAACAAGCACTGAAAATTATATTTGAAGAAAGCTAGTCTTCTAGTTGACCAAATCAAAAAATAGGATCACTTAATTTCCACCTGCAATAATGAGTGTTAACTTTTGAGAAAATATAGGAAGTGGTAATGGCAGAGCCATTACGACACATAGTTAGGCAAGGGTTGAGCAAGTCACCTTGAGGCTGCTCAAGGTCGAGCCGGCCCTTCGTGGTAGTCCTTGAGGCCGCTTGACACCACTCGAAGCTTTTATACTATAGCAAAGCATTAAACTACTTGAGGGGGTCATAGGAAAAGGAATCCTATTAGCTTTAGTGGTTTGATTGAGAAAGAATTTACATCCAATCTTGCAAGACTTAGCCCCTGTTTTGTCCCAATTTTTTAAAAGTCAATTTTCTTCAATATTTTTGAACCACACATTTTATGGGATTCACAACTTCTATTACTTTTTCAATCACATATTTCTTTAACTTCTATTAAAGTTTAATACAATTCTAATTTTTAACTAAACCAAACTGAGAATTAGCCTTAGTTTGAGTTCTCGTTCTTTAATTTTGTTTTTTTCTGAAACTCATTCTAAATCGTACATCCCTCCAATAAAATGATTTTACACTTAAATCCAAAACACTTCCATACTTTCTAACCTTACCTTCTCCAAAAATTACTATTACAAAATCTATTCTCCCAAAAAATGAGGATTCAAACAAATTTTTAATTTTCATTACAACATATTGTAGTAGGTAAATAATCATACATGCCATGAGAAGGTTAAAGAGTAAGTATATCAGTACTGCAGTCATGTACTAGTCTATTTTGATCAACCAATTCATAAATAAAAAAAAAATAAATTAATTTGGTTGGAATGTTCCACACCAAGTATTGGAAACTAATATTTGAACAGGCCAGTCAACTGTTTGACAAAGTTGACCAAATCAAATTATATGGTTTGCATAATTGTTAAGATTTGAATCTAATTAGGACGGTTTGATATAGATTATTTAAGAATAAATCTTGTGAAAATACTTATGGGTCCATGTGCAAAATTGTCACACTAAGAGAATGTGTGATTGAAAGTGAGTTCGAGAAAAGTGAGATTTAAAAAATTTGTGCCAAATATGGATTTAATTGTCAGGAGTAAGATTTCATGCTGTGTAGACTCTGTGAATATTTTGTCTCAAAATTGTTATAAGTAAATTTCATGTTGCTTAACTATAGAAATAATAACCAAAGCTTGAAACTTGACCTTATCGCTTAGCAACATATTATGCTTTCAGAACATTGCTATTATTTATTCTGGCATGCTCCTCGACCCGCTTCATTAGTTGAACATAACTAATTTACGGTTCCTAAACCCTTCAATGCTCCAAGAGATTTAGAATAATGGTTATTATTTGTGGCAGCAAGCTTAATCCGTTAAGTTGATCCTATTTCCTCCATTAGCACCAAATCATAGACGGCTAGTTTCACTTTTGATTTGGTACGGATTAAGGATTCTTTCCTTTCAGTCCAGCCAGTCCTAATGAAGGGCTCCACCAGGTTGTAATATGCTCGATATTTCCATGCTTTTCTGTAACAATTTTTGAACCAAGAAGGTGTGGTTCATAGCCTTCATATTGATCTGATTTTTTAGGAAAGATTCAAATGGATTCAAATAGGTATTTGAAGGTTCATTATTTTAGTTTAGGACCTTAGTTTTCTTAAAGATTTTCGTGTATTTTATGCTCTCCTCAATTTGAACTCTTTAAAAATGGATAGTTTTATATCTATTAATAGGATAGAACTAAAAAAAATCCATTTTCTTAATGAATTCTCCACCACTTTTTCCCATCCACAATTTTACACTAAGGTTACAATCTCAAAGCTTGGGAAGTTCTCTGGTTTAACCGGCCTCTCCGCAAGTAATTCCCAATGGTTGATGATATCGAAGTATCTAGATATGGACTCTTGATTCATATACACCCGTGACAAAGAATACGGTCGCATAGAACAAAAATTCAGGGCCAATTTAAGCCTTGATGCTCAATATGTGACTGCGATTCTCGTTGTACTATGTGATCATAGAGTGTAGATTTTTGCCCATTTCAAAAATCTTGATCGTTCGATCATCCCTGACCTCTCAAATCTTGAGTTTAGTGCCAACAAGGTTAGATAAGTATGACGAGTGTATAAATCATGTAAAAATCGCTAGACTCACTCATTTCCCAAAAAAAAAAACACACAATTTTTTATTCTCGTTTTTCCATCTACAACTCAAATCAGCTTCCTACTATCACCAAACTGTGCACAACACCTGTAACTCTAGTGTGGACCATGCATAGACTCTTTGCAACCTATAATGACGATAAATAACCTATGATTACTAAAAATCATCAAAAACATGAAAAAATTCATAATCTAATGCATAAAGCAAGAATACAGTGGAATTTAGTCCAAGTATCATCCCACAGAGATTGATTTAGTTTAATTTTAATTATCTCGACCTTAACCGAAACAAGAATAATATGATGTGTTTATGACTAAATTATATCTAAATTAATCTACTTATACAATTATAAGTGAATTAACTAAATTAAATGAAAATTATGTCGAACGCAAGTTAATGTGTTCTATGACAAATATATTAGGATCCCGAATTTCCGTACAATAATCAGTTTTAACCTTAGTATTACACGTTGACAACACGATTGAATTTGATGAATCAATATTCCTATTTTATTTAAAAATATCTCTTGAGTAATGTTAAACCTACTTCTAAATATGACCCAACTATATTTCTATAATGGATGGGAATATAAAAAAGTGCACGAATTTTTATGAACACTTAAAAATTCACATAGACATGACATATTTCTATTCACTATCGGACATTATCACAATTTATATATGTCAAACCTATTTCCTTCTTTTGAATGCATAAAAGAAGCCACCAAATTTACACAACTACCGTGTACAATAATAGTGGAGAAAAGAAAATCATATAAATTATTTAATATTCAAAAACGTGTTTTTAATGTCAAACATATAAAACTAAAAATTAAAATTCATATTAAATGGTTCATCGTTCTCCTAATACAAAGAAAATTAGTCGAACATGTTATGAAAAATAAAACGAATGGAATATTGAAGAATCGACATTATCCAAATAATGATTGGATTGAATTCTCAAGTCTTCAAATCGATCTTCACATTTCTTGCCTTCTTCTCTGCTCTCAAAAGTTCTTAGAATGTGTTGTCATACGTTTTGGATGGATCTAGGGTTTTAATAGACGCCCCAAAATTTATTTCCATGAAAATTTTATTCAAATAAGGAAATTCGATTTTTTTCCTCCGGAACTAGACTATGCGATCGCATAGTACATTGCCATGCGACCGCATAGAACAGTGAACTGCATTCCTGAGATTCGCTGAAGCTAACCATGCGACCGCATGTAAAAAGAACTATGTGACCGCATAGTTTAAGCAAACTTAAATTCTTTGCGTTTTGGTCCCCAAACTCCATTTTCTCGTTTCATGATCTCTTTTCTCATTTCTTTTTCTTCCAACATTTCATTCATTCGCTAAATTGGTGTTCGAATCTTTTCACATCTTCATTTCTTCTTTCGGGTCATCGTTTGGATATTTTCACTTTGGTCCCTGAACTTTGGTTTTTTTTTTCCATTTTAGTCCTTTTCACATCTTTTTCCTTAATTTCACCATGTTCATCAATGTTATCTTACAAAACATAATTTATATATAATTAAGCCATATTCCAATATATTTGCCAATAATTATCCATATTTTGTGGCATAAATAAGTATGTAAAATGAACTTATCACCTCTATCAAGAATAGGTTCAAGAGAGCAATCGAAATATTTAACAAATGAGCATTATACAATCACATAAAGAGAGGTTTAGGTTGGTTTCATATTCACCTTTTCGCAAATATTCTCCTCATAGCATTTGTTCTCTTTATCTTTCCAAGCACGTACACCCTAAGGTAATATCCATATAATCCTGAAAGAGAAAGAGAAAAAAATTGCTCCATTTGCAGAATTTATTTTTCCATGTAACATGATACGGCAATGTACATTGTCCGAATACAACATTATTCTCATAACAATTCTCTATTTCATTCCTCTAGCTTTAATCTTAGACATTATATCTTCTTCAAGTTTCATTGTTAATAGTTGACAAGATATAAATTAAATACTGTTGATTTTTATGCCAATTAGAATATTAATTTAAAATAATTGATGTTTCATTAATAGTCCAGATTTATAATGTTTCACAAATTTGAATTGAGCAAACAATTATAAGGTTCCATGCACATTTGATGTTATATTTGTATACTTCCCTTGTAAGTATAGAAAGGCATAATTTGTAATGTCATCAAAATAAATTGTTCACAATAAGTAAATAAGGTTAGGTGCTTTATTTTGATTATGTCACATTGTTCAAACTTGAGTTTGTGTAGACTCGGTAGTATGGTACATTTGAAATACAATGTTATTTATGACCGTTTAAAATAATAGTTCATTTGATATTCCAACAAGTCACCTCAATCCTAAGCAAGTAATGAATTTTTATTACCTAATGAATTCATTGAGGTGCAACTCAGTGAGATCTAATTTGCACAATCAATACTTCCGTACTTGAGAATTGAGATAAAATAATTAAAGAACACACACATACATGTAATATGGAATCCATTACTCGCCTAGCTTGTCATTTGACGATTTGATTATTGAATTAATGTTTGTGATCTGGTCACAAGGATCGCGAACAAAATATAATCGAGGGGTAAAACAATCAGTTTACCCAAATGCCAAAATATTTGATGATCAAAAGGGGCAACTTGTGAATAAAAATACAATGATTTTATTATTAGACAAAATTAAAATTTAGTAATATCACTTGATTTAAGATCTAAAGGAATGAATTTATTAATCTCGATTGCAAGATACTCTTACAAGGCACGTGATGTCACTTTCTTTTAAGATGATATTTGCGCTAACTAAATTAGTGATGTACAAGAAAAAGTAAAGATGCCTCAAGGATACAATGGAACCTATATATGTTGTTTGCAACATGCACTAACGAAAACAACCCAAACACTATGGAGAATGAAGCAAACTTGAGAAGTTTGTTTCTTCAGGATGCACAGAATACAAACAACACTTTAGAAATGTGAGATGAAATATAATGCATAATGGTTTTTAGGAAGAAGATACAAGAGAATTTCATACATTTGATGTTACGCCTCGCCACCGAGCCTCCTAGTGGAGACCACGCTCACAGATAAGTGTAGTTTCTACACTTATTCAAGGCCCTAAATGATGATATTTTATTATCCTTCTAATAAAATTCTACCTAATTTATGTTATATTGCATTTTGTAAACAAAACTTTATGTTTTATAAAGAATTAGATAAAAGAATGTAAAATAGTGAAAACATGACAAAATTCAAAGTATGGGGACTAAATTGCCTATTGGAAGCAAAGTTTGGAGATCAAATTTCATTAGGGCTGGACATGGTCCAGTTTGGTTTGGTTTGGATCGAACCAAAATTTTTGGGTATTTAATAAATAGAACTATTGGGTCCAAATATAATTATGGAACCATTTGGGTTCGGTTCAGTTCAGTTCGGTTCGGTTCGGTTCCGTACCACAATTAAATTATTTAATATTTACAAATATAATAAATGGAACCGTCAGGTCCAAATATAATTATGAAACCATTCGAGTTCGATTCCATTCGGTTCGGTTCCGTACCATAATTAAATTTTTTAACATTTACAACAGTACTACATAAATACAACTAATGACATTTTCATTCGTAACTTTTACAAATTAACGTAGTCCAATAAGATTAATTCACCATTATGTACAAATATAAAAAAAGTAGATACTAATACTAAAACAAGTTATCCCATAAGATTTGAGCATGTAGATGTAGGTTTTCAATTTATCAAGTGATTTGGGGTTAGTGACTAAGTGATTACCGAATGAAAGTGTGAAATTGAAAAGAGAATGATAAAAACTTAAAAATGCATAGATCTTAGGCTAAGAATAAAATTAATAATTGGGCCAAAAAATTGAATTTAGAAATTGGGTTGGGTTGGGCTAGGCTAGTTAGACATGGACTTGACTAGGGAGTTAAAACATTAATCACTAACTTAGTTAATTTACTAATTTGTTTTTAAAAAATTAAAATAAATTAATTAATTCAATATGCAAAATTGAAAAAAATTTAAATTCGGTTCTTTGGTTCTGGGTTTAGAACCGAGAACCAAACCAAACATATTGGTTCTCGATTCAGATACTCATTCGGGTATTTAACTTATGAAAAATCGCTCGGTTCGGATTTGGTTCAATTCGAGAATTTTGTCCAACCCTAAATTTCATACTTTGGAAAAATTAAAGACTTAAAAGATAATATAGTATTAAAGGTAGCTTTGAATTTGAGGCCCATATATATATACATGTAGAAAAAGATTAAAGAAGAAGAAACTGCGCGGCAGCTGCTGAGAATATATATACACAAGAAAAACGACGGCTGGGAAGATAGAAATGAGGAAAGATAAAAGAGAGAAAGATAGAGAAAAGAAAGGAAGAAAGAGAGAGGAAGTCAAAAGAAGATGCTTAAATACACATACACGTAGGCAGGAAGAAAATGAAGAGAAAGTAATTGTTTTTTTTTTTTTTTGTTGAAGTCAAATTTGGCGGTTGCTGTAATTAAAGAGATAAGATATACACGCACAAAAAACGGACGGACACACAGGGAGAAAGAATTAATTCCGAATTTTTGTACTATAATTCATCAATAATCGTCCAAGAAATTTAGGGATTATTTATGTTCCATCAAATTTTGGTAAAACGTATATTTATACACGAACGCGGCTACGAGGATTTATTCAAATAATCCGATGATGTATTCAAATGCAATTTTTGTGTGTGTGTTTTTTTTTATATTATGAGTAACTAATTTTCATATAGGGGCAAACAATGTAGTCGACTTGTGATCATTTATTCTTTTATTCAAGATTTTTGTGATTTATTCTTATGTGTGTTGGTTTTACTATGAGTTTAATGCATTGAATCAATTGATCACTAATTTGATAAATATGTTAGTTTCTTACGAATCGAGAGGTGAGTTTGAGATTTAGACCATATAGTAAAATTTGATAAATTAGTATAACTTGTAGAGATACATATACTAATTATTCCGATCATAATATGAATTCTTAGAACTAGTGTTTCGTTTAATTAAGGTTGATTCATATAAAAATATGAAATTTAATTAGTTAAATAGGCTCAATGAGAACTCAAGATGGGTGAATTGAATACGATATAAGAATTCAATCGAACACTACATTAGGTTATGAATCTTGAATTAAGAATTAAGGTGATCAATAGATGAAATTGTTATGCCCCGATATTTATCCCATATTTGAATCTACAATCAATCGTGTTTGCAAAATTTGATATTTTCAAGTAGTTAAAAAGTAAAATAAAATAAAATAATAATCACAATTATCATAATTCTTTACTTGCTTTTATCAAATATGAGTTAGAAAAATTAGATTAAGTCCTGAAATTTAATCCTCGTGGGGATGATGTCCGAACTAAAAGATCCACTATACAGTTTGTTACGATATCGTACACTTACGATATAAAAAACGTATATTAGTTTAGGTCTAACTCAAGAAATTGTGTAACTGAAGTGAAGGCGGATCACAGCTTGAAGATATATTCTGTCAACAGGAAAGGAAGGTAAGTCGAATCCCACTCGTTTTCGGGTTTGGATTTTTCGCGTCGTTTCAGTCGTCGGGGTTGACGGGGAAGTATCGACTGATTGATGTAAGCGCCCAATAGAAAGGGAAGATCATTGCTGTTCAGCTGTTCCCCGATTTTGAAGCTCGCTAGCACTCCACTATCAAGCATTCCCTACATCTTGAATCAAGCCGAAGAGCAGCTGGAAAACTACAGGGCCAAAAGAAGACTTTGCCCTAAAGCAGTCACTGACCCGATAACATTAGAGTTGATAAAACACGTGCGCAGTACCGAAATGCTGGTCCATACAGTCTTTTTTTTGTCATGCCCTAATTCAGGGTCCTCGCGTTGGACTTAGTTGGAAAGGTAGGTGTTCTGATCTACTCCCACTGTGAACCTCTTGGCTCACTTGTGATACGTACACCCTTGCTTTATTTGATTTGATTCTCTTTTATTTATAAAAGGGTGTTCGTTGTATACTCCGTACCCAAGGCGAAGATTTTGAACCGTTTGATTCGAAAATAGAACGTACTTTCAGATGAGAACGCAAGGAGCACAAACAAAAATAGAAAGAATTGGAGTGATTAGACCTCGAACCTCATGGTAGCATTACTACATGGAAAGAACTGACTAGAAAATTCTATAACAAATTCTTCCAACTAACGAAAGTAGTTAAAATCAGATTGAAAATTTAAACTTTCCAACAGAAAGATGGAGAGAGCTATCACGAGGCATGTAACAGATTCAAGAGCTAATGAAAAAGTGTCCAAATCATGGAATGACAATACGTAATCAAGTGCAGTACTTCTACACCGGATTTCCACCATTGTCAAAATTTCAGGTGGATTCATGTGCTGGTAGATCGATATTAGGAAAATCAGTGCAACAAATTACGGATTTTTTTGAGTTAATTACCACTACATATTCAATAATTTCATCAGAAAGAGTGGTACTACTGAGAGCACCTAGGATTTATGAATTAGATAGCACAGCATCTACTAACGCGCAGATAACATCTTCGACAAAGCATGTAGAGCAATTGGTGAAATCACAAACGAGAAAAGCAAATGTAGTGATGGGTGGTCCATCATGTGAAAATTGTGGAGCTGACAATTTGACAGAAAATTGTATGTCTATGGGCTTTCCCGAAGAACAAATCAACTTCATTCAGATTGACTCCCACAATTTTAACCCATATTCGCAAACATATAACTCAGGATGGAGATAGCACCCAAATTTCAGATGGTCAGATAATCAACAAGGAAATGGTTCAAATAATGCCCAGTAGGAGAACAAACCAAGTTTGGGAAAGATATTTCATCAATATGTGCAGAAAACAGACAAAGTATTCCAACAGATTGATATTAATTTTCAAAATCAACAAGCATCTATCAAAAAATTGGAGACACAGATTGGTGAATAGCTCAACAACTTGTAGAACGTCTACATGGTTCATCACCAAGCAATACAATGGCGAATTCTGAAGAATAAGTAATGGCAATAGGAGTAGTGGAAAACGATCCACCCAGGGCTCTTGTAAAAGTTAAAGCATATGTACTTCAACTTCCATTCTCCCAAAGACTTTGGAAGAAGTCAACGGAGGAAAATATTCAAGTTATAAGTACAAGAAGTGGGGTACAATTACCAAAGATTACTGTGAAACGATCGAAAAAAAAGATGACCAGGAAGATGTTGATGACGCTATAATAAAGGAAAAATATGCACCCACCTCAATTGAGAATGAAGAAAGTATAGAAGCATCCGTTACCAAGGGACCAAGTCCAGTCAAGACTTACGTGCCTCCCATTCCTTTTTCTCAGAGGCTCAAGGAGAACAAACAAGACACAAATTTTGAAACATTTTTTGATGTTCTCAAGAAGCTCCGATCAATATTCCGTTGATTGATGCGATATTACAAATTTCAAGTTACACAAAATTTTTGAAATAGATGTTGACAAAGAAAAGAAAGCTTCCGCACTTTGAAATTGTGGATTAACAAATTGCCACCTAAGTTGAAAGATTCAGGGAGTTTTACTTTGCCTATTTCAATTGAAAATTTTTGTGCTATTAATGCATTGTGTGACACAGGTGCTAGTATAAATCTAATGTCATATTCTATTTATAGAAAATTGGGATTGGGTGAAATCAAATCAACATCAATAATGCTACAACTAGCTAATACAATAATTTCAAAGCCACATGACAAAGTGAGGATGTGGTCATAAAAGCAAGAAATTTAATATTTTCGGTGAACTTCATTATGCTGGACATACCAAACGATCGACATTCCAATTATATTGGGGCGGTCATTCTTAACAATGGGTCGAACCCTGATTGACATGGAGAAGGGTGAGCTAATATTGAGGGTGGAGGACAAGCGAGAGATATTTAATATTTATACACAATTTGAGAAACCTTCCAACAAAAATAATTGCTTTAGAATTAATACAGAAGAGCCACCTGATGAACGAAGCTGTCAAAATAGAAAATCAAATTTTGGTGAACTTCTTGGTAGAGACGAAAATGGAAATATCAAAATATGGAGAGCAAAAGAATGGTGCATAAATGAAAATTGTGCAATGATGGCATAACTTGGTTTAAGCCACCATGATCAAATATAGCACAAAGTCAAGCTAATGATATTAAAGAAGCACTTCTTGGGAGGCAACCCAAACTTTCTTCCTTTTTATTTATTATATTTTTGAGGATAGTTTAGTTTATTTTATGTTTATTTGTAACTGATCATCCATATCCCGTTTTCCCTTAGGCTTTCGATATGTTAGTTGATTTATTAGGCGTTAGAGCTAAATAACACTTGTTTCAATTATTTGATTTTAATGTTTTATTTGATTTTTTAACAAAACGACGTTGCGGGACATTTAAACCAATATTGACTAGGGAGCCAACGAAAGCAATAGGAAAGCTAGCAATTGAATTACAAGCCATATCAGGAGAATTTTTTCTTCTCTTTCTTCCTTGCCCCATTATATGTGGATTTAGGATTAAAGACATCGAGGACGATATTTAATTTAAGTTTGGGGTGGAAAACATAAGTTTTTATTTTTTATGTGCATTTTGTGTGCTTTTATTGATTTATTCTTAATAAAAAAATAAAAAAATTGTGTGTGCTTGTGTGAGTTAGTTGATTTGACTCGCAATGATGAATATATTAAATCATAAATTGATCTACAAATGGTGAATGAGTTGCATGCTTAGATTAATTTTTACTTTTCATGTGAAAATTGATATATATTGAGCACATGAATTAAGTCAAGCATTTTTTAGAAATGTGTTGATTTCATAATTGGATATATTGAAATAGTGGACCATAGATATTAAACCCAAAACCATTACATTTTACATTATTGGACCAAATTTAGAATAGTTTGGGGGGATTTCACTATTGTAAGAAGATATTGAGATAAATAAGGATTTCATTTGTAAAATTCAAAAAATCTTGCCTGGATTATCTAAGGTCAATAGGATGCAATTGGGTGAAAATCTCAAGTTAGATGTCGTTTTGCTTGAATTTGTGTTAAATGATGGACATTGCACTAATCAAGGCATAAAAAATATTTCATTTGAAAATTTCTCTTCATAGCCTTTATGACTCGAGCAATTAAG